>JAJIYU010005747.1:0-21932 GCA_030144865.1 Tinospora cordifolia
CTTTAATATTTAATTAATGCTATTAATTAAATAATCAATATTTCTCATTTCCTTGAATTATATTTTATTTGTTATTTCATTTTTCATTTTCAGGTAATAAATTATGTAATTATACATTAATATTCACATAATGTTTAATTTATTTTTAATAAATACATTTTATTTAACTATATACATTTTTATATGTACATATTCCCCTAATATGTAATATTAACATTTATTATGTTAATATACACCTTATTTACTCACATATTAGTCAATACGTGTATTTATGCTTTATTATTATTATTTTTTGTTTATTTATTTGACTAAACCTTAATTTTTCATTTAATTATCAAATTAAGGTTTTATTCGTTTAATTTTCACTATATCTCTAATTTATTTTGTTTTTCATGTGTCATCCCACCATTTGCACCCAAAATTTCTCAAAATCTTTGAAATTAATTTATTTGACTTATTTTATTTATTTTAAATTTTTTGACAAAATTCTGGGGTATTACAGTAATGTCCCTTGAAGTCCAAAAGTCCAATGAAATTGCCTAAGAAAGGCCATATTTCACTCTAAGGAGGTATTTTGTTAAGAATATCAAGGGCTTCAAAACCCTTTTGGTCTAAAATCTCAACTTAAAACAAATGGATGCTTGAAACGCCTAATGTATGCAAGTGTTTGAAATATGAATGTGTTATTGTGTTGAATTTGAAAAAAAGGTTGTTTGAAAAGGATCCACTGAGCTTTGTGCTCACCCCTTCCTCTTTTTTTTTCAAGAAATTAAACTATGAAGACCATGGAAATTTGGATAGTTTCTAGTTTAGCAAGGTTCTATTTTTTTTAAAGTTCCATTTTAATGTAAGGGCATGTTGCCCAATTTTAAATAAGTCTTTCGCTGGAATTTTATTTTTATTTTAGAGGTTATGAGTTTATTTGATAAACAATGTAATAGTTTACATTACAAAGTTATGTACTTTCCTTTTATTAATAAAGAAGTTGGATTTTTCTTTATCTCTAATTGCCTTGATTTTTTTGAATGATATTTGTATTCTTGAATCTATTCTAAGGCATGAGGTATTGAAAAATAGAAAGTCAAGTGTGTGTCACTTGTAAAGTAACATGACCCAACTTGCCAAATGGTTAAGTCCACTGTCAGATAATGGTGGCTATGTCCAAACTCAAAGAATGTGGGGGTTGGGTTGTTACAGCTCAAGAGCCTAATGGATCTCACACAAAAATATCTCGAATATTATAATAGTCAAAATACAAACATGCAAGCACTTGTATAGCATTAGGCATTTCAACGATTTAATTTTTTTAGGTTAACACTAAGACCGAAAGGTTTTCTTCCTTGACATTCCAACTTGGGTTTGGAGTATTCAACGTAATGCCCGAAGGCTTGTTACACACTCAGAACCCTATCTCGGAGTTGATGTCTCATTCAATCATCAAACCAGGAGTGAAGTCTCACTTAGACGCACAATCTTATTTCAATCAGAGACCCATCTAGGGCTAGGAATACCCATGATAATGTCAGACTACTGCCACAGTATCTACATCATTGTGCCGGTATGTGGATAATTCTCTTTATCATCTTTGATTAATGGCCGAAAGCATATCAACATTTCAAATATCCAATATAAATAACCAATGGATATAAATAGACAAGTTATCATGCTAATAATCACATTAATCATACTATTCATCACATAGCATGCATAGCATAGATTCTAAAATGTATTGAACATTCGAACAAAGTATGGCATGCTATAAACCCCCATAAAAGACAAACAGTTATTCATAAGAATCACACACATTCCTAACATGCTTCTAAACAATAATTAACAGTAAACACACAATCATGTCCCATATTCGAACTAAAATAATACTAAAGAATTCAGGTAGTCACTTCCACCTGATAATTTTTCGGCTCGCATTCTAATTCTTGCCTCGATGGCTCAAAATCCTTAACCTGAAGAATTGTAGAACATTTTTCAATATTTATCATGTGTTTAATATTTCAGATTCTAAGTCTAATGACTTTTATTATCGTAGTTAAAATTTTGTGTCCAGAAAGTTTGATAAACGAATTGTTTATCACGTTACCATGATATTCCCAACGTCATTGTGGTAACGCGAGGTTATTTTCACAGTGAATGTGCAGCACTGTGGTACTTACAAGGTATTCTAAAAATTGCATTTTGGGCGTATTTCCAATTTTCTTCATAACTGAAACTTCAATATACCAAGTTTATGATTTAAACTAATTATTTCAATGGTTAAAAATGTTTTATACCTCTTTGTTAATTGTTTCGCCTCTGATAGACCTTTTGGATCACTTTCACGCCTTTTATGCACTATTATACTAGGAAGAATGATTATCACTAAGAAAATGTTAAGCAATTATTGGTTTTGAACAAAATGACATATTACTGTGCTCATCGGGATCAAAAAAAAATAAATAAAACACGAAGCTAACAAGCAGCAATTAATTATACCTTGGTGTTCCTTTCATTTCCTCCAAGAATGCCTTTTAGCTCTTCGATGGATGTTCCAAACGGTTTTATTGTTACTGTTTCGTCAAAGGAGTGTGCAAAATCTTAACAACCATGGAACAATGATATCCAACTGGTATGCTTCATGAAACATATGCCTTACCTTAGTATTACTACTTGGAAACCTGTTGTAGTTTGATTTTTGGGCAACTGAAGCATTTCTTCCTCCCTCACACTCCATAGACTGTTATTAGGGGTTGTATAGTACCAAGTTCGACTGAAGCTGTGTATGGGAGGGGAAGAATTTATAGTGGCAGCAAGGTTTTTATGGGAGCATGAGTGATAAGGGTTTTCTTGTGAGAATGAAGGTGAGCAACTGTGGCTGCAAGTGAGTCCAAGTGATTAGGGTTCCTGTGCGTATGTTTATGTGGTATCAGTTGCCAAGTTAGGGTTTATGTAGTCCCTCAAACCTCCCTTTTTGATTTCCAATCGTAGGACCATGGTTTTTGGGTAGAGGATCGCGTCTTAACCACCACACGTCTTGACTTTTTCTTGTCACAGGACCACAGTCCTCCTTACTAGGACCGTGGTCCTCATGGATCACATAAGTTAGATGCATGACTGCGGTCTTCATCCATGGGACTACGGTCCTTGTGTGGATCGATTTTTTCTTCATTCGCTTTGCATTTGTTTTCTAAACTTTGGGTTATTCCATGTGAAGTCCCAAGTCATTCCATGAGTTTAAGATAGGTTTTGAGTTGGTTTTGGATATATTTCAAAGAGTTATGAGAAGATAATGTTCCAATTATCTAAATCCCTAAAAATTTGAATTCTAGTCATATTATAACTCCCAAAACCATGGGTTTTCGACTGAAATCCTCCCAAGTCGTTCCCTTAATGTGGATAAAGTTTGTTTTAGTTTGGATTTGTTTGGGTAGTTATCTTTAGATAAAATCTCTTAGACTCCTTAGAATCCCATTCAAAGTCAAACTCATCCAAATATTTCTCATTCTTATCCTTTTAGGATGTCCCTATGGGTATTCCCATTCTCTTACCATGTTTTCTTGTCTGACTTTCACTTCACATACTTGCTACATGTCAGTCTATAGTTATACATTCATTTGTGTCCACTAATTATTCTTTTTAATGTATGTGGTCCATTGAGATCATTAATTTTAATTTAATTGTTTATTAACTTGTTAATGTATTCATTATCATATTTTATTAGTGATAATTGGACTTATTTTGTGTTAATTTCACTGAATTTTATTAATTAACTTCGATATACAGTATAGTGTATATGTACATATACATAAGTTTATTCTATTTTGATTCAATAACTTCATAATATTTTTCACAAAATTTTTTAGTCCTTTAATCATGTCCTATTTTATGAAAATTATCCACATGTCACTTTTATTAGTGTACATGTGTTAGTATTTAAGTAAAATAACCATTTCATCCTGAGGGTAGTTAAATTACTATTACACCTCTCAAGGTCAAATTTCACGTTTAGGGTCTGGGTGACTTATTCTTAGTTTTTCTTTGCACTAGAAATTTGAATTATATTTTTTAAGCATTTTATTTCGTGTTTATTTCTTATTTTATGTGATTTTGTAACTTATGAAACCAATTTATCAAACTATGCATAATTAGTTAATTTAATTATTATTTCAAAAATATAGTAAATTCCTAGGGTATTATAATATACCCTTAAAAAAGAATTTCGTTGTTGAAATTTAAAGTAGTGTACTTACTTGTACCAATGTTGTCAAACTATGGAGTTTCGTGAATTTGATTTCCTTGTTACATTAATAGAAGCATGATGTGATTAATTGAATGTTATGATTTGAGTGATCTTGTAACATGCTATCCAAGTAACTTGATGAGGCTTCTATGAGTTTCATGGATGTACTGGTATGCTAGAATGTTGTAGGAACATGTTTTGATTGAAGCATGTCATAAATGAAAATTGCAAGGGTTAGAATCTTGATTAAAACCATGAGATTGAGTTTGCTTGATGTTTTCTGATGAATACAGTTACCATGTTGTAATTGCTTGATAATTAGCCGCTATTTTGATTATGTCAAATGATCAATTTGGCAATTAGAATGCTTTATTTACAAGTCTAATCTTTGAGGGACTTAGTTGAATAGATTTCATATGGAAAATTGCTCAAAAACAATGAAGATCAAAAGATTGCAAACTTCTATTATGTATGCCCTGTTTTAGCTTGCTATCTAGGAATTTTCAAAAATATTTAAACATCTCCAAGCAGCATGAATTTCGATATGAAGGTTTTTGGGATACTTAAGAATCTTCATCCCAAAATAATGAGGTTAAGTAGGTCGAATGAGTGATTTTGTCACTGTCTATCCAAATTTTGGTAGGGACAATTAGCCTCAATCTATGCGAGTCGAAATCCTGTCATACGAACTCAAATTTGTTGAAACAAAATTTTGTGAACCCTTGGTAAGACTACATCAAATGTAAAAAGTTTGATGAGAATTGACCAATAGATTAATTACACAAAAATCTAGAAAAATGTTGTACACATGCAATGTAAATCTAAAAAATGACTAAGTGTTAGAATTAGGGGTGAAGCGGACTTAGGGGCTTAATTGCATCATTTGACCATGTTTGACCACTTTTTTGCCTTGTTGACCATCCAAGTCAACAAGTGTTACGTTTATCTAGAGTTGACCAAATTTGACGAAGCTTGACACAGTTATTTTGAGTTGATCGCATGGCTTAGAGTTGATTGTATTGCCTAAGTTTGACCAAACTAGACCGAGTTGTTGAGGGTTAACTATGTTCACCTGAATGACATAATTTTGGCCAAGTCAACCCTTTGGTTGGCCAATTGACTATACAGTAGAAATTGAGTCAAGTCTTCATATGAAAACTAAGGGAACACGTGATTTGCGTAGTACTCGACGTTAAGGTGACACAATCAACTACCAGAAGAACGTCGGGGTTCAAGTTAGTTGGTGAGTGGTGTTTTTTATTTTAGAACTTGAAACTTGTTATTTTGAACATAAAAAAAATATTATTACATATTGCAATGCAATTACAACCTTTACACAAAAAATGGATTTTTAAATGGCAAATTTGCCCCGAATCTCGAGGTTTGAGGCATGAGTTAGGGTATTAGATGTGTTAGAGGCATTTGAGGATCTAAAGCTACCGTATTTGAGGTAAGTGTTGTGCTAGTCTTTTGATTGGCCCTATTGAGGATTTAAAGCTGTCATATATGAGGTATGCCTTGTGTCGTTCCTTAGGATAGTGGATGATAATATGGCTAACTATCTAATAGTCCACTCGAGTAGATTTCTTATTACCTTGGAGGCTATGGAAAGTGCCTACAAGTGTTTCCACCATTAAAACTATTTTCAAAATAAAAGGTGCATGATTGCATTGTGGATCAAAATTTTATTCACTATTGTATTCACTTGCATATATTATTATTTATGCATACCTAACATTGTTTTATGGAATTTCTATTTTAAATCATAAATTAAACTACATTACTCATTAAGCCTGCTTGTGGAAAAATTGGGCTCACTACTCTAACATTTTAGGTCCTTCTATTGTGAATAATGGCAAGGGGTGGTCATCTCGTAGTGTCGCATTCTCTTTGATTTTGGTAGGTTTCTTCACGTCGTTCACTATTTTGAGAGTTAGAATGATATATAGGGGTGAAGAAAACATGGTAATTAGCTTAACTTAGATATTACTACTATTGCTACACTTTAGATGATTGTATATAACTTATTTTTGTTGAGCTTTAGTTTCTATTGTATTTATATGTTTTAGTTACTTTTGCATCTCTTATGGTTACTCTAATGATATTGTGTATGGTTTTGTGAATGAGGCTTAGTGGTGTTCTGGTGAGCTCAGCTTGTGAATAGGTTTGTCAAGGCAATGTGCTGGTCGGTTCACCTTTCATCCTAGGGAAAGGGTCCCAACAGTTTTGGTATTAGAGCCAGATTCCAATTGAGGAATACCAATTGTTGTTGACCTAGGGACTCGCAAAATAATCATGGAAGTTATGAAAACTCTAAGGATAGTTAGAAGTAAGCAACAAAATTATGGACAAAAGCTTTCTAACTTTTGATTGATAGGATGAGAAATTGAGTGAAAGTGGCCATATCATGAAGGGAATTGGATGTCATCGGGTGTTAGTGAGTTTTTAAGACTTAAAGAATTTCAAACTTGTGGATTAGGCTATCACTTAGAGATAGTCTCCTTAACATGTAGTTACCCTTGTTATTAGCATTTAAAGTTATGGTTTGTGTTTTTAAGACTTAAAGAATTTCAAACTTGTGGATTAGATGATCTCTTAGAGATAGTCACCTTAACATGTAGTTACCCCTTGTTATTAGCATTTAAAGTTATGGTTTGCTTAATCTTGGAGATGACAGATGTTCATGTTTTATGCAGGCCACAATGCCGCCTCGACATGGGACACCATGTGGGGTTCCAAAGTTGGTGCCTCCACCATATCTGACTCAACTTGAGCATGACCCTTTGTAGAAGCGTAAGGCTATGATTAAGGCATCTATCGAAGCTACTGAAGGCTAGAAAACCTTACTAAGAGAGACACTTAACTAGATTGAGGCTGAGAGACAAAGGCTTGAGCCAGTAGCACCACTTGCACTAGTTAATTCTTGAGATTAGAGTAGATAAGAGGGTTGCAGTCTATGCAGAGGTAGCCTCGGTGAGACAAGGAGATGACTTTGCTCATGATTGCCTCCTAAAGAGGTTGTTGGACTTCAGACCTAAGGAATTTAATGGGGTTTGAGTTTTGATACGGCAGAGAATTGGCTTTTCAATGTTGAGAAGAAATCAGAGACATTGAGGTTCTTCGAGCAGGACCAGATTCTTGTTGCTACGCATATGCTAGAGGATGAGGCCACCGTCTGGTGCAAGGCCACCCGAACCATCAAGGGGCAGGTTACTTCAAGGGTGACCCTATTTTTGGGAGTTGTTCTTGAGTGCTTAGTTCCTTAAGATAGAGAGAAAGTGTACGAAGGTCTAGTTTTTAACCTTGCAATTGGGGGATATGTCAATGAAGTAGTGCATACCCATAGATTTTCTCAATTGGAGGCTTATGGGCCCAAGTTAGTGGTCAACCCGAGGGAGAGGGCAAGATTCTTCCATCGAGGGCTGAGGGCCAATATCAGGCAGCAATATCAACACCTAGTGAGACTATTCTTGAGACCATACAGAAGTAGGCACTACACTTTGAGACATATGGTAGAAATGAGCGCTTGATGGTTCAGATAGTGCATGGTGCCACTCTGTAGATGTAGCCACAATTACATGTGCAATCTTAGAGTTGAGGAAGTCGTTGTGGTGGATCCTGAGCAAGTAGATATCTAAAGAAGAGGAAGTATTCAAGAGGACAGTGTAGAGGGGCCCAGTGTCAACTGACTAGTGCAATCTCACCTTTTGCCACCCTAGTATAGACTTATCAGCAGGTGAGACAACCACTAACACAGTATAGGGGCTAACATGGAGGTTAAGGCAAAGGTAGAGATTTAGGCACAAAGGCAAGGGCCAAGGCTAGACTTATCAGTTTGAGTAGAGGCGTCTAATTACATTTTTCCAATGTGGTTAGTGGAGCCATAAACAATATAACTACCCTATGCTTGTCCCAACTTCCATTGCACCCATCACCATTACTCGAGAGAGAGCACATGCCATCATTCAGCAAGAATCTGAGGCAACAAAGACTTTAGTGGAAGGTAACATTTTCCTTTTTGATACATCTATCAATGTTTTGATTGATGTTGTTTCTACATTATCTTCTATCTCTAGACATGTTGTAGATAGATTGAGACTCATACCTCTTAGGGCACCCACTTGGCTCATGTTGAGTACAACAGTCAAGGAACGCATTTAGCCCAACCTAATTCGTGATGGTTGCGTGTTGAGGTTAGGTGAATTTGAGACTATTGTTAAACTCAACTATTAGAGATCTTAGAGTTTGATGCTATACTCGGGATGGATTGCCTAGTCACTTACCATGCGTATGTCGATTGTTTGCCAAGAGGGTAGTGTTTCAAATCCTAGGGCAGCCTATTAGAATCCTTCAAGGTAGTGCTTCTGATAAACCGAGAACTCGAGGCAGAATGGCATCATTGTATGAGATAGATATACTAGTCTGTATGATTACTAGTAATGAGAGGCCTTCATGGCAGAGTATTGATGAGATTCCTATCATTCAAGACTTTCCAAATGTGTTTCCCGATGAATTACTCAACTTGGCTCCAAAGCGAGAAATTGATTTCATCATTGAGGTCATTATAGGGACACATCCATTTTGATCCCTCCTTATTGAATGGTGCCTAGGGATTTATATGAATTAAAGGTCCAACTCGAGGAGTTGATGAGTAAGGGTTATATTTCCCCTAGTGTGTCAACTTGGGGTGCTCCAATATTATTTGTGAAGAAGAAAGATGGGAGGCTTCATTTATGTATTGACTACGATAGTTGAACAAGGCAACAATGAAGAACAAATACCCTCTTCTGCACATGGATGACTTATTTGACCAACTCAGAGGTGCCACTGTGTTTTCAAAGATTTATCTAAGATTTGGGTACCATCAGTTGAGGGTTAGGGAAGAGGATGTACCAAAGACAACCTTTTGGACTTGCTATGAGTGCTATGAGTTCCTACTCATGCCATTTGGTGTGACAAATGCCCCAACAATGTTCATGGACCTTCTGCAAAGAGTGTTCCATCCCTATCTTGACTCATTCGTCATCATCTTTATTGACGACATCCTAATTTACTCAAAGGCTAGGGAGGAACACGCTAAGCATTTGGGGATCGCACGCAGACTCTCCGAGATCACAGCTTGTAGGCTAAGTTTAGCAAATGCAAGATTTGGTTGACAGAGGTTCGATTTTTAGGCTATGTGGTAGGAGCCGAGCGTATTCTATTGATCTGGCTAAGTTCGAAGTTATTATTAGTTGGTCGAGACCTATCACAATGATAGACATCCATAGCTTTTTGAGTTTGGTAGGCTATTATCGTAGATTTGTGCAGAATTTCTTGAGGATTGCTGCACCAATAACTAAGCTAACTTAGAAGGACATGCCCTTCGTATGGGCAAATGAGTGTGAGGAAGCCTTTCTTGAGCTAAAGCATCGTTTGGCATTTGTGCCAATACTTGTGCTACTTGAACCAGGTCGTGGGTTGGTGATCTACACAAATTCATATGGGACAGGCCTTGGGTGTATTTTGATACAAGGTGATCGGGTAATTGCTTATGCTTCAAGACAGTTGACAATACACAAGAAAATTTACCCCATCCATGATTTAGAATTGGCAATAGTTGTATTCTAGGTCAAGATTGGCAACATTATCTATATGGTGAACACTTTATGCTTTATCCAGATCACAAAAGCCTCAAGTATTTGTTTTCTCAAAGGGATTTGAACATGAGGCAGAGGAGATGGATGGATGTAATACCCAAGTCTGAGAATACTCAAAAAAAAAAAAAGAGAAATTGTTGAAAACCCTCATGACTATCGCAGTACCCAAGCCTAGTACTGTGGTAGTGCATTTAGTGTGTGAAAAAATGTTCCACGCGAGTACCATGGTACTGACTGCTGGTACTATGGTACTTCAATTAAAAAACTCAGAATTTTTGGGCATAAACGTGGTACTACAATATTGGGATGCGGTAATGTGATTAAAAATAGTCTAAATACTACAATACTGGGACACAATATCGTAGTATTGTGATTGAAGATAAAACTGGAAGTTCTGGGGTGTTGGGTTATTCATATAATGCATACACAAGAACCCTAATCGCAAGAGTTCTTTCGTAGTCAACCTCCTCTGAGCGCCCTAGCTGCCTCCTGCAACTTCCTCCCCTCTCTCCTTCGCATCCTGAATTGAGATTTGCCTATGTTTCAACCTCCGCTAGTCTCACGAACGTTGTTAGGAGAAGCATCCTGAATTGAGATTTGCCTATGTTTCAACCTCCTCTGAGCGCCCTAGCGCCCTAGCATGTGCGAAGAACATGCCATGAAATATCGAGCAATTCCAAAATCACTTTGTAAGTAACTTGAAACCATTTCCTCTGTGTAAGTATCTTAGATCTATTTTCATCCATCATCACACCGCTATTGCTAGATATGAACGTCAACAGAAGAACAACTACACAAAGAGAATGCAAAAGTCTGAACTAGAACCTTAGATCTATGCCAAAATCTATTGTAGGGTAAGAAATAACTCTCGAAACAACTATACAAAATTGATATTACATTCTATTACAATTAGAGTCATCTAAAACAACTCCTGACACACCATTTCATTCTCTGTATAGAACAGAACCCTAGAACCGCTGCTTGAGAGGTTTCGACAAAACGAACAAAAGAAACAATGAATGGGATTAAGGTATAACACCCTTCTAATCATTATAATGCATATTCTAACACTAGAGTCTCGAGGTGTTAAAGAACCATTCACCAGAAATGTAGAACGAATATACAAAAATCATAGACACACAAAAAACACTATTTCTTGGAAAACACCCACAGTATCGTGGTGATGCTCCAGGTTACTGCGATAGAGCAATTTGTAACACCCCAATTTTTGACCGGACCTCCGTTCACGTGTTACCTCACACGTGGATCGTTGCCCGATGAAAATCAAGGTGCTACTTAAATTCTTCTTCTATCAAAGTTTCTTTCTTCAAAATCAAGTTCATAACAATTTGTTCTCAAGTCAATGTCTGTGTAGATGTTTTAAAACAAACAAAAGATCAAAATAATTTCTCTATGTATTCACCGAATTTCTCAAAACAATGCATAAATAATAAAGTGGAAATACTTAAACTATTCATTCAAACCAAAATTGTTAAACAAGTAAAGCCATTTAAAGATAAAATTACCAAGTTAAAGCCAACGTAATTACATTAAAACAATTCAATAAAATACATAAAACTTGACCTTCAAGTCACCTATCCCAGACGACCTCCCCATGAGGTGTCCAATCAAAGTGCGAGTCTTCTGACACAAGTCAACATACTCTACAGTCAGGTGTACCTGAGAAATAAAGTAGGAGTGAGCTCGAAAGCTCAGTGGATCGATCCTACACATCACATGTACTATACAGACCAAATCCAAAACATTACAAACACTATCAAACATTAGGCATTGGGACATACAGTTAGTTTTGGTCGAAGTCTAAGATCGGAAGAGGGTTGAGATGTCTCTCGGTATTCCCTGTGATCCAATCAAATCTCAGAGGGGTCCAATACCCGTCTAAAATCAATCGACGCTCACATCACAGCCTAAGAGAGTGTACTTACTGCAACATCGTACCATCTCCCAAAGACTTCGAGCTGTCACAGTCAGCTCCGAGTGGGAATACCTACGATCCGCCTTGTGGCTCGACAATCTCAAGCAGTGACATGTAGGAGATGCCACCTCGATCCGCTTCAGGCTCGTCAATCGTACTGGTACGTGGATTCTTAATAAACCATCGTCTTATTTTAGTTTTACAACTAGTCTCAATCACATCAAGCATCACACCCTTTACTAGGAAAAATAATTCAAACTATATATGCAAGTCAACATGACAAGATGCAAGAGTGAACAATAAGATCTAGATGCATATGTTTCTAGTCATGCATGCCATATTCAAGTAATTCCAAATGCAAGATCATGTCGTGAGCTGATTACGCATGAATTAAATGATTCATCATATATCACACATTATTTACATAGACCAAAACAATTTCAAATCAATTTCTTACTAAAATTCTAATAACCTAAAACTATTCAATCAAATGCTTTGAATCTTAAATCCGTATAATACAAATGAGCAAGTCACACCCACCTGATTTCGTCGATCTTCAAGGCTCATTGCTTTCCTTCGAGATCCTCGATACACTAAAATATATAAATCTGAAATTTAATACTTAATAGCATTACTCTTAAGCTTAAATAATTTCTAACAACTAATTTAGGGTTATTCTAAAATTCTAAAATTTTATATATTCTAATTTAATATAGTTTTTAAGTCTTCTAAATTTCCTTAATTTGAATTTTTCAACTTTAAAAATTTACTTGCAAGCTCTTATCATATAATCAGAGTTCTAATAACTTAATCGTTGTAATTTAAATAATTTATTAACATCATGATTAATTTAATTACGAACAAAATAAGACTTCTAGACGTTCCAAGTTTAGTTCCGAAGTCTAAGATTTTACTATCTCTTATAAAAGATTTTTAAACTCCTAAGCTTTATTTTTCATGTCCTTAACTAATTTAATTTATTAAATTGTAAACTTATCCTAATTTAAAAGATTAATTAATTTAATTTTTTTTATAAGTTCAATTAATCCCCATGTTCAATAATTTATAAATAATCTCATATAAAAATTTATTCAATTTAAATTGTTAGATAAATTCTCTAAACTAGTTTTCACAATTAATTATTATATTTCTATTTGTCTCAAACTTCCAAATTTCAAATTTCATTTTTTTTTTGTTTTCCTACCTAATTTATTTAAGATAATTTCATATCATCAAAAATAAAAATCCAAAATTAAAATATTTTACCTTTCAAACATTCCTTGTCGCGCGAACGATGGTAGCAAGGAAACCTCTTTGTTGCACGTGGCTCTTCGCATAGATCACACTATCGCAATTTCCTGCGTCGCCTCTATTAGTTTAACGCCACTAAAAATTTGACACACCAAAACAACCTATTTCAATTCTCAACATCATGAACCGTTTGTAGGAGATGCTTTGCTCTTCACTGCCACTACAAACACACTATGCATACAGTAGCCATCATCTCATAAGCCACCATTTTATCTCCAATCGATATACCACTCTCACCACTCAAACCACTGTTCACAGTCCACCCAACAGAGTAGCAGCTTGTATGTTTCTTCACAGCCCACCGAGCACACTGCTCTTTGTTTCTCTTCCTCAACTAACAGCAGTAGTAGCTGCCATTCTTCATTCCCTGTTTTCGTTTCTTCACAGCCCACCGCGTCTCCTCTTCTTCATTTTGCATCTTCTCCTTCTCGTTTGGCAACACAGCAGTAGCCCCTGTTTTCCGGTTCCTCTTCCTTCCTCTGTTCTTCTTCTTCGTTGCAGCAGCGGCTGCAAAACCAGCCGAGCTGGTTTTCTTCTTCACACCATGTTGCAGCAACTTCACGGCCTCGTTCTTCTTCTCTCTCGTTCCTCTGTTTCGTCCCCTTCGTTTGACTGTTGCACCAAAGCCAACTGGCAACTTCTCATGACCGGCAACATCAACGTCCAACAGCCATTCTTCTATTCTCCGTCCGGCAGTAGCTGGAATGACCAGCAACAATTGCCGGATTTCCTCTTTGCATTCTGTTTCTTCTTCGTTCTTGCTTCCTCTTCCCTGGTTCCTTTGACTGCAGCAAACAGTTCTTGTAGTTGGTTGTTCTCTGTTCTTCTTCTCCTTCTTTCTTTCACCGCCCCTTCAAAACCAAATAAATTTGGTTCTTCCCTTGTTTATAAAACCACCACCAACCCGTTCCCAGAACTCTCTTGATTCATCTTCTCACCGACCAAACAAAAAAAAAATAGAAAATTCTGGGCTTCCAAACCACTTTGCTCATGCTCTGTTCGGCCAACCAAGTTTCTGGAAATTTTTTTTTAAAGCTCAGGATACTCATTATTTTAATTTATATAAGACCTTATTATAAGTTTATATATCTTAATAATATCATTCATTATTCACTTTATTATTATTAGTATTATTATTATTTTCCAACATCTATTTTTCTTAATTTCCAAACATTACTAAATTTGTTTTATCAATCACACAATATTTCGATCACTCTAGATTGAATTTCATTTTGTTAACCAATATGTAATCTCCCAATTTATTTTATTCGTTTATTTATTTCGATCGAATGATTTAATTTCATTTTTCTTTTTGTTACTTTGTTTTAAATTCTTCTTCTTATTATTATTATTATTTATTTTATTTTATGCCTACTCGCGACATGGCATGGTTACAAAGTTCTGGGGTGTTACAAATTAGGACTGGGAGAGTACCACGGTAACTCTCTGAATACCGAGGTAACAGTCACAAATTTGTGTTTTCAAGTCTCTTGGACACATGGGTAACCTATTTGCTTGTCATGTAAAATATGGACTAATAAATAATTATTCTACGAGTTTAAAACAATGTGAATGATTATTGATGAAGATTATATACTAAACTACAAGGTTAAGGATTCTAAACCATCGAAGCCAGAGCTAGAACACAAGGAGAGAAGTAATAGGTGGAAATGACTGTATTCTCTTTTTAATATTATTTTAGCCTTGAATGTGACACATGATTGTGTAATTAATGTTTCATGGTCTTAGAAGTATGCTAGGGATGTTATGATGCTTGATTGTATGATTGATTGCCTACTTAGACAACATGTTATATGAATTTGGTCATTTAATGTTACATCAATATTATACCACATATGAATTTAAATGCACGAAATGATCTAAGTGACTGTAGCATGATTAATGATTTGTTAGCATGATTTTATGCTTACATACATTGAAATGTTGAGATTAATGGTGCATGCTAGTGGTCACTAAATGAAGACAATTAAGAAACTAACCACGTACCGGGGCGATAATATAGATATTGTGGCGGTAGTCTGTTGTCATTGTGGATATCTCCCCATTTTAGGCGGATGTTCATGCTACTATGCCAATAGTTGAGATGGGACTGAGGATCGAGTGAGACTTTACTCTTGAGGTTGTGTCATGATGAAGAATTGACCTTCAGGGCATTACTTCCAAGATTTTAGACATAGGGGGATACAGAGGAGATTCCTTTCAGTTTTAATGTCTACTTAAACAATTGAAGTGTTTTGAAACACCTAATAATTCATAAGTGTTTGCATGTTTTATGTCCTTGACTTTAACAATCTTTGAGATGTGATGTACATGATCCACTGGGCTTTTGAGCTCACCCCACAAACCTATTTTTTGGGTAATCATTGAAAATACTTGCTCATAGGCAAGTAATTGAAAACCATTCGAGTAGTTTGATACAACCCACTGTTGGGGTTGTATAAGACTAGAGGTTTATTTTTTGTTTACAGTTGTAGGGCATGGGACCCACATCTAATTTATGTTCAACTGTTTTGTTTATTGACTTCGACCATGGGGTGAGGTATTAATTTATTAATTCATTTGAACTCAGGCCATAGGGTCAAAGTATTTATCCTTTATGAGTTTATTTATATTATTTCTAGTTGACATGCCATCTTATGTTAAATCATGCATGCTATTATCGTCTATGTTTTTTGCAATCTAATGTTTTATTGGGATGGTTATAGGAAAGAAATAATATGAGTAATGTCCCCATTCTCGGATATTGAAAGCGAGAGTGACAACATGCTTGACTTGATTTCGTCATGAGGTGAGAGAAAGACACCCAGTCAGCAGTGTTGGTGACAGGATTTAGTGGCTAAGTTGTTCCAAAGGTAGTATCAGAGCTTAGTTAGTAGCTTGCTGGGAAAGAATTAAATCAGTAACTCGCCAAAAAAGGTCTAGTCTAAGGCCAAAAGGGGTACCAGTCTAGTGAGATGCTCACATAGAGCTCAATCAGTAGCTCAGTTAGTTCATCAATCAGTGCCTTTGTTCATAAGTCACTAGGCTAGAGTCTAGAGGGTAAACTATGAACTGTCAGTCCTATGAAGGAGTTGGGCAGTAGAGACATTACATACTTAGGTCTAGGAAAAGACCTTAGGTATAGCTTAAGTGTTGTCAAAATGGCACAGTGGACCATAAATAAAAGCTTATAGGACATAAGCTAGAGACTGTGTAATACCCTTAAAAAATTGCACGAAATAAAATGAAATGATTTCCTTCAATTATGTGTCCAATCAATTCAGTAGAAGTTCATATGCTCAAAAAGTCTCATTGAAATGAAATGAAACAAAGATAAATTTATAAAAATTGAGGTGCAACATTATTGAGGCCTAAATAATAAATGAAATTAATTCATTAGAAGTTCATTTATCAATATTGGTATCATAAGAAGGGAATTAGAAAGTTGCCCAAAAGCATGGTCTCATGTGAGAAAAAATATAAAATAAAAACATTTACACACATAGTGGTGCACCCCCACACGAATGAAGAAGAGATGGAAAATAAAAATGTTTACATGATATCGCATACAAGAGAAAATGGAAAGATGGAAAATTAGAAAGTCCCAAAACCATGCTGCTCACGTGTGTGCACAAAGAAAACAAAATAGAAAGTTTCCAATATTAGAAGGTTGCCCATGAGCACACAAGAAAACCAAGAATGGAAGTTTACAATATTAGATGGTTGGCCACGAACACACCAAAGAAACCAATAACAAGAGTTTCTAATATTAGAAGGTTCCACAAATAGAAGTTTCCATGTGCATGCACGTGCTTGATGCCCAAGGAAATAAAATGGGAAAGTTGTTCAAGCCAAGATTGTGTTCACACATGAGAAGGAAACACAATCAAGCTCAAACTTTGTGTTCACACATGAGAAGGAAATTCAATCAAGCTCAAACTTTGTTTTCACACATGAAAAGGAAACTCAAACAAACGTCAAACTTTGTGTTCACACATGAGAGGAAACTCAATCAAGCTCAAACAATTTGTTCACACTAGAAAAAGGGAAATTGTAATTACTCACATGCCCAAATCGTGTGCACCATGGGAAATCAGAAAGATTCACATGCCAAAACATCCACACGTAAAAGATGGAAAGATTTCCTATGTGAGCACACCTAAAACGTCTCGCTATGCCCACTAAAAATCTATATAAAGGATCCTTGTGCTCTCATTCTCTTCACTCCAAAGTAAGAGTTGATAAGATCCTTCTTGTTTTCTCTAGCCTCTCTCTTTGTGTCCCCTTTCAATTCTTGAGTGTGAACAACTCTATTCTTGAGTTGTAATACCCTGAAAAATGTATACGACATGGCATGTACAACTTGAATAATAAATTCATTAGAAGTTCATTTAATTTATCAATTTATTGCTCATCTGCTCAAAACATCTAAGTGAAATGAGAAATGAAAGTGTGCTCAAGTCCAAATTAGAAACCAAATGAAACCCTAGCACACACATGTTGGCACACCCCAAAAGAATAGCACAAAGAAGGAATAGATAATTCCTAAACCAACCTTGGTTATGTGCACACCAAAAACCTTAGCCATCACACTTGAACATAAGAAAACCAAATAGGAAAGTTTCCTAAGTGCCTAGCCGTGTTGCCCTAAGAGAATACAAGGGTAAAATATCTAAAATACCCACAATCTTGTACCCACTCCCAAGTATGAAATAGGAATGTTTCCTTGTTTGTACATGACACCCAAAAGGTGAGATATGATATCAAGAAAGGAATCGGCTAGCATATCACATAAGTTTAAAAATAGAAAGTGGTCCCATGATTCATGTGCACAGATGAGGGATGCCAAAAATGCTTGCTCACCAACAAAAAGGGAACCGAAGTAGAAGTTACCAAACATATAAACTCTCTAAGGGCGTGACACGCAAGGAAAATCCAAAAATAGAAGGTTCCATAATCCATGCATTGTTGCCATTGGCCATGACGCCAAAAGAACAATAAGGAAAGTTAAGAAATAAAAACAAATCATATAGATCATCATGTGTCCCAAAATAAAAGGATCAAAGAAAGAAAATCAAGAAGTATATTAAAGTGGTCCCATGCTAATTTAGAAGTTTCTAAAACTCATGTAAAAAAACAAAATGTCCATGTTGCTTTATTGTTGGCACACCACAAGGGAAGAACCAAAATTAGAAAGATTTCTTGCTCAAGCTTGAAATCCTAGAGAGGGAATAGAAGTTTCCAACATTAAATGTTGTTGTTTTGGTGCTCAACAAATCATGAAGAATCTCATATCCTACTTGATGCCCAAGGAATGGAACAAGGAGGAAGGTTGCTATTTTGTGAGATATTGAAATGATTCCTCACACACACATCATGCCAACAAGAGCTCCAATCCAAAATAGAAAGTTGTCAAATCTTGTTGATTTGGTGTGCACAAGAAAAGGAATCTGTAATATCTCACATCGGTCCAACACTAGATCGATGCCTGGGCTAAATGAGCAATTGTATGCCTTACTAATGCCGAGCACTTT
Organism: Tinospora cordifolia; assembly: GCA_030144865.1. NCBI lineage: Eukaryota > Viridiplantae > Streptophyta > Magnoliopsida > Ranunculales > Menispermaceae > Tinospora > Tinospora cordifolia. Next base: position 18,652 of record JAJIYU010005747.1, read on the forward strand.
TGGGAGACTCAGGTTCGAGTCTTGCCAAGAATAAAACCCTACAACCAGTTAGTGGTGGCTAAGGTAGGGACAATATCGATACATAGTGGGCCCAAGTTGTTACAAATGGCATCAGAACCACTTTAGATGTGACGGAGGTGTGAGTCCTAAGGAAAGGATTCTTCCAAGGGGTTTGGATTGTAACATCCCACATCGGTCTGACACTAGAGGGATGCCTGGGCTAAATGAGCAATTGCGAGCCTTATCACTGCCAACATTTTTGGGAGACTCAAGTTCAAATTTTGCCAAGAACAAAACCCTACACACAGTCAGTGGTGGCTAGGGTGGGGACAATATTGGTACGTAGTGGGTCCAGGTTGTTACAGAATCCAAGACTTATAAGAGAAGATTCCATTATGAAGACATATTGGAAAGTTGCCTTGCTCACAAAATCATACCAATATTAATGCCCAAACTAAGATAAAAAGTAGTCCAAGCCAAGATTGTGCATACTAGAAAAAAGAAACCATACTTGCCACATGTCCAACATGTTGTGCACTCACCCAACATGCAAAAATGTGTTCAAGAGAAATAGAAAGTGGCTGATGCAAAGATTCCCAAACTGTCCCCCTATGTGCAATGAAAAATTTATGTAAAGAACCTTTGTGCTCACATTCTCTTCATTCCAAAACAAGAGTTGATAAGATCTCTCTTGCCTTCTCTAGTGTCTCGCTTGGTACCCCTCTCAATTCTTGAGTAATCTTATGTGTTCTTGAGTGTTTGAAGGTCTTAAAGTACTAGAGTATTGCCATATTTCAAAGGCTTGCAACTAGTTCGTCCAATTGAGGTGGAAGTGATTTCTATAACCTCCACTTTATTGTTTTAGACAAATGAGATGTACATGCATGTTTTAAATTTAGTTTATCATATTTTGATTTCAATTCGATAAGCATATTTTAATTTTTAGTTTAGCATGTATGCCATGTTAATTCATTCATTGAATCATACCATCCATATATCTCTCATGCTTAGGTTTATTGTAACACCCCAACCCCCGATACTTTCAATTGGACTTAATCACAAGGCAGGACGGGTCGGTCTCACTTAACAAGTACACAACTTGACTTTCTGTTTCAATTATTCTAAGCCTTATTTATTTAAAAATATTCACTAAGGCAATTGCACAAGAGATAAAAGAAAATTTTCTAATTCTTTATTCAATTTAATAAAAGAGAATATAAAACTCCAATTTAACTTAAATGAAACTAATACAATGGGAATAATTCAAAAATTGGGCAACATGCTGTTACATTGTAAATAAAATGGAAACTTTCTAAAAACTAGCATTCTAAGTCTTTAGCATGCATGTGTTTAATTTCTTGAAAAAGATAAAAAAGGAAGAGTAAGCACATAGCCCAGTGAATCTTTTTCAAACAACGAAATTACTAATTTAGATCAACACATTCAAATTCAAGCACTTGTAAATTATTAGGCATTTTAAACAATATTTTGTTTATAGTTGTAAATTTGACTAAAAAGATTTCCAAGCCCTTGATGTTTGATTTCAAAATACCTCCCTTGAGTGAAAAGACATTCCTTCTGTCAAGTTTCATTGGACTTAGGGCCTAACCTATATTTCAAATATTTTGGAACATCACCCATGTGAACTAATCACATGTAAAGAACACCCACAGTGACCCTCATGTTTACCGTGACAATACGTGTGGTTCTTAATCCCAACATCTTTCATTAAATCTCATACTCATGAATCATAAAAAAAAATAACTTCAGCATGTTTAACACATAAACATTCAGAGCATGAAAATAAACGCATAGTATGCATCATACTTTAAAATGAACCTAAATATGCATAATCTAAGCATGGCATGGTTTCATGATCAACTTACATAATATACATGCAAATCTAAAATTTTAAATCATGTTCTTCAAACATAAATATGCATAATAAACCAAAATCAAGCATACATGAAACATTGTAATATCCTGAAAACGTTGTACTTGATTAAATGAAATTTAAGATCAATTTAGAGAAATTGGGTGCAAAATGAAACCGAACGCATTCAGGGCTAAATTTGGCAGGTTGCAAAGCTCTCATTTAGTACCCATTAGGGACCTAAAACAACTTGAAATGAAGAAAGGTGACATGAACCCACTAATAGGACAACATATCCAAAAATTAGAATGATTGGTTAAGGTTTAGGTTTTCATTTGTCAAACGCCCTTCAAGGGGTCCAAATTAGAAAGAATTGTCATTTAAGGTACTTCAGGGGATCAAAATGACTTGAAACGAAACGAAATGACATGAACTAACAAAATTAATGATATATCCAAGAATCAGAATAATTGGCCAAGATTTGCATTTTCATTTGCCTAGTGACCTCAGTGGGTCTTAACTAAGGAAAGTTTTTTAGGAAAAATCACCTTGGGCCAAACCATACCTTAAAATGTGCATTAGGTTCATGTGATTCCAAAACTTTAGGATATAAATTATATTTCCATGTACATAAGGAGATATTAATTTTTATTTGATTTTTGTGAACCCATGAAGTCATGGCCACCCCTAACATGTGCAAGTCACATGGGTAGAACACCATGATCATGTACACCCTACCATACCCTAAGCTCCATGAGACATGTCTATTATTTGAAACCATGAAGAATGATCCCATGTGCCATGTAAATGATAAAGTATGCCCACACCTATAGAAACCATGAAGAATGATTCCATGTGCCAAGATAAATGATCATATATACTAAGGTTACATATAAAATTTCTCATAAGTGTGTGTACTATATACTAAGGTTACATATAAAATTTCTCATAAGTGTGTGTGTGGGTACACATGTGACAAACCCAAGATAGAAGTTTAATGAGAGTGGCTGAGTTAAATAGATATAGAAAGATTCATTCACCTAGAAAAAATAAGAAAATAGAAACTCACCTCATGCTCACATGTGGAGCCAAAAAGGGATAGAATCCAAGGAAAATAAGAAACATTCCAAAGCTTTGTTTTTGTGTGCCCATATTAGAAACTTATTTGATTTTATAATCACAACATATTAGAATATTTTCCTACTAATAGAGGACGTCAAAAAGAGATTACAATGTATTCTAAATCTTTAATTGTGTTCACACACATAAAAGAAGCAAATAAGGTTCAAAGATTTTACTCACACTTGGATTGAAAACCTTAGTGGTCCTACTTGCCAGCCATGACCACACTTGCCTTTCTCACCCAAACCATACCTTTATGAGTTTGAAAACATGCTCAAACATGGTG
>JAJIYU010005748.1:0-21787 GCA_030144865.1 Tinospora cordifolia
GTAAATGAATGCTATCGTTTGAATTATTGCTTACTTTGGTTTTAATGATTCCAATCATTCTGATATCGTCCCATCACATGAGGTTTGCAAAGATGGCTTAACAGCGATTGGACGAACTCGTCTTGGTGAGAGAGTCTTGTCAGGCCGCTGTGCCGGTCGGGCCGCCCTTGACTCTGGGAAGGGGTCCCGACAAGATCCATGAATGCAGTCGGTGCGTTGGTCAAACCAAACGACATCATTATGAACTTGAAGTGCCCATATTGAGTTCTGAAGGCTATTTTATGTATGTCAGACTCTCAGATCCTCACCTGATGATATCTTGACCTTAAATCAATCTTGGAGAAATGAATGGCTCCCCTCAACTGATCAAACAAATCATCTATTCTAGGCAAAGGGTACTTGTTCTTGATCGTTACTTGATTCAGCTTCCGATAGTCAACATAAAACCTCATAGATCCATCATTTATCTTCACAAATAGCACTAGAACTCCCCATGGTGATTCACTTGGTCTGATAAATCCTTTCTCATGGAGCTCATGTAGTTGTATCTTCAGCTCAATCAGTTCTACCGGTGCCATTTTATAAGGCGGAATGACTATGGGGTGAGTGCCAAGATGCAACTCAATCTTGAACTCTACCTATTTGTGTGGTGGTAGTCCAAGTAAATCATTTGAGAATACATCCTCATATTCTAGCACTATAGGTATCTCTTGAATTTCTTTTGGCTTTTCATCATCCTTTTCCAACAACTGTGTGTAGTCCTCTTTTTGTTTTAAACAGTGTAGTATAGTTACCCTAGGACTCCTCAGTAATCTTTGCATATCCCCAATTATTCTAAACATGTCTCCAGAAGGCACGTCACAGTCACCCTCTGCTTTTGACAGTTTATCTCGGCTTGATATAAGGTCAGCTAATGTATACCCAATATGACATCATACCCATGAAAAGGAAGTGTATAGAGATTAGTTGAAACCAACTTATCCCCAAATCTAAGGTTACATTTACAGTATCTTATAGAGTTCATTATGACCCCTATGGGTGTAGCTACATGTAGTGATAGGCAATGGATTTGTTACTAATTGTAATCTATCCACTAAGTGTTTATAGATGAAAGACTTAGTAGCACCCAAGTTAAACAAGACTTTCATAGCAACATTAAACAAAAGAAAAGTACCTCTCACTGTAAGTGCAAGATTAGAGCATTCGCAACATAAAATCAGGCTTGGTTTTGTCCTCTACCCTGATTCTGATTCTGCCTTTGATTTTGCTGTGGTTGGGTTTGTGGCTATTGCCTCTACTATGGACGACCATCATGTCCACGCGCCTGTTGTTGTTGAGGAGGGGTTGGAACTTTATTAGAATAGTTCTTAGCAATATGTCTTCTCTGGTGGAATAAGAAGCAAAACCCTTGCTTCTTTGCCTGCTCCCTCTGCTCATCCCGAGCATGATTAGTTCGTGCCTATTGGTTCTGCGACCTATTGAAGTTCTATGCTTGGTGTTGATTTTGAGGTACTCGGTACTCCTCCTATCTATTCTACCTCTTTTGTGAGGTTCCTGCTACTTGTTCCGGCTATGACCACTTATGTTTGTTCCTTAGAGCTTGTTCATACTTGAGATCTCGCTCGATCAGCTTCGCTCTTTCCACAATTTTCCTAAGGGTGGTCAATTTCAAAGGATGTATTATCTTCTGTATCTCTACCTTTAGTCCCTCAACAAACGTGTCTGTCTTGGACTGCTCATCGCTTATTAGCTCTAGGGAAAACCTGGACAATTTAGTAAATTTCTTTTCATATTCGGCAACGGTCATACTCTTATGTATTAGTCGAATGAACTTCGACTGTAGTTGTTTTGTCTTGGCCATGGAGAAGAAGTTCGCATAAAATAAAGTCTTAAACTATTCCCAGGTCATAGTGGATACATCTGTAGTAGGATCATTCATAACTATCTCCCACCAATGATAGGCAGGTCCAACAAATTGGTGTACTACTAATGCAACCCTTTTGATCCAGTTGCCCCTAAGGCATTCAAGTTTTTGTTCATCTCTGTGAACCACTTACCAACAACCAAGTAATCAGTCATGCTCTCAAAAGTATTGGGCCACAAGTTATGAAACTCCATTAGCAGATTCTTTTGTGCTACGTCATCTACAATCGGTTGGTCCGGTGCTACTGGATCATTAGGCAATAGAACCTGATGAACTTGGGGCTGAAGCTGTGGCAGTACTAGTGGATGGTTTTGAATTTGTGAGAGGTCTCTCATGACGTGTTCCACTACTTGCTAAGCGAATTCAGCTAACATATCCATAGTCACCACCGTCTTAGTTGGAATTGCTGCCACTGGCACTCCGTTCTCCCTCTACCTAGATTCATCAGTATTTTCAACTCTTGAGCCATTTTCCCTTGTTCTTGCCATTATCTACAAGTCAAAAGTCATGTTAGTATCCATTATTTCAATGTGATATTAGTAAGGAAAATTTCAATATACAAGAAGAGTTATAGCTTTATCTCAATTTAATCTAGGTTACACAAACCATTTTCTCTCAGAGTTTGAATACTAAATACTTTTGCAACTTGTGATGAGTGCCATCTTTCATATCTCTATTCATAGTTTGTGACCCTATTGTCAAAACAACTTTTCTCTCATCATTCATGCTATCATGGTTCTAGGTTCATGTCTCTAAGTTCTCGATTTGTTTAATGACCTATCAATTTATGCTTCTAAGTCTGAAATTTGAGGTTTCAAGTCCTCATGTTTGTTTTGGGTATAGGATTGTCGGTGTCATATGTTAGTATTCTTAATCATAATATCAAAAGCATGTAAACAACCATTCAATCAACACACAATTCATGCTAGCATAGTAAGATTTTCAAGCTTCCATCTATACCTTCAAGTTCAAGTGTCCCATACCACTCTTGCCTGGTGACGTAGGTTTCCACTCAAAGACCTTACTATATCCAAACAATCTCGCAAATGTCTCGATGACTAAGGCCTCCCAAGTCCCACTATACTTGACCATCCCATACTAGCCAAGCATAGGAAAACAAGTTCTTCTAGAGTCATTAACTATTCACTAGCCATGGCTCGTCAATCACTAAGTTCAGGATTCCTCCATATCCCTAATTCTTACGCGTCCCATACCATACAGGAACAAAGGTACAAGATCATCTCGATCTTGTGTCATGACCAAACAAGTGTTTTGTTGTTCACACATTTCAACCACGAACCTATGTCCTAAAAGTTTTATTTACAATCTATTGTGTTTCCTTGACAACACCCAAGTCTTTACTTCTAGTTTTTTTTTTCTAGACCTAAAGTTTCAACATTTGGCTGAATGGTTCCTCCGTTGAACCAACAACCATCATCAATTTCAGCTACCACCATTGGCATATGAATGCAAATCTAGCCTAGTATTTTATAGTTTAAGCTCTCATCTCGCCCTTGGCATCTACTCTCTAGGGTCTGATACCAACTTTGTAATACCCCATTTCTCAATCCTTCATTTCTGTCACATCGGGTCATGCATGGATAGGTGTGCCCATAAATCATTAAATCTACCACTGAGACACTACACTTGTTGACTGCCGAGAACCAGGACGTTACAATTCTCACATTTTCTTATTAAACACCTTCTGGACATACCTGAACTCATCCAAATCACTCAACGAAATCTTGGACATACCAAGGCATGAACCATGTAAAATATATTGACATAGATAAATAATTCATTAATTTCAATACTTAAAACTTAAAAATCGTAATGCAAAGTCTCCCCAAGAAACTCCTTAACATGGCATGAATAGCTGAAATCTAAACCATAAAAGTAATTAACAACTTAAATCAGTTTGGTGGACCACACGTTCGGTCGATAATAACTAATCAAATAAAAATGTCATAAAACAACCTCCACCGTGAAATTAGCAAACTAGCCAGAAAAATGTTCGGATATGTTGGTCAGCAAAAACCACCTCAAATGTCACTTGAAATGGAAAGGTGGGGTGAGCTCGAGAGCCCAGTAGATCATACATAGTATATTCAAGTATTATTCAAATCAAAATATTAAACATGTAAACACTTAGCATACATTAGGCATTTCAATCATTCAGTTGTTCGATAGTTGTTAATTTGACCGGAAGACTTAACCCTAGTGTTCTCTCATAATTATTATATCAAAGGAGACAAGGAAAATGTACTATATGTCAGATTCTAATGGGATAAGGGGCACACCCATTACCCAACCCAAGAACTAGGGTCACACCCATCATTCCATCATCAAAAATTAAAGACTAACCCATCATTCCATCCGTGAGAACACCCACAGTGATCCCCTTTGGACCACTGTGCCAGTATGTGGTTCAAGTCTTAATTTAACTTTAATTGAGATCACTCAGCCATTCATCTCATCACGTTAAGCATGGAAAGTATAGAAAAAGTAATATCCTTCGAGTAATTCAGACTTGATAATCATTTCATGACGATCATACTTATAATTATTTATATCACATGTTATGAAAGCAAGTAGACAATGAACATAGACATAGGAATCATGTTACACATCGCTATACCAATAGAAGACATCATACTATCAAATCAATGTCTAAATACAACCTAGCATGCTTTTAGGCATTCATCATAGAGTACACAAGCATCATGTTTAACATTTAAAACTCAAATAAGACAAAGGAGAAAGGTAATCATCTCCACCTGTATAATTATTTCCCTTAGGCCCGTGCTTGTAGTTGTGTTAGCCTTGGATCTTCAACCTTTAAGATTTAACACAAATATTATTCGAATTTCAAATATTATTAATGTGTTCAAACCACAATGCACTGATTTCTTAATCGTGGTGGTGTGTGGCATGTGAAAAGAACCAAAACATATGGGCCACAATGTATTTTTGGTAACCAGAATGTGTAAGTGAGGGCAAAGAGAGGCCGATGTATTATTGCGGTAAGCTTATCACACTATCGTGGTAGTGTGATAAGCTATAACACATTATCATCGTTCATACCATGATAGTCACATATCATGCTCTGTTCATGTGAATGATATTATGATGCGTTGAGCTCTAATATCAAAACATGAATCAAAATGATCAATAGAACATTATACTTTATACTCGCTTGTTGCTCCCCTTGCTCACCTTGGAAGAATGCCTTCAACACTTTTTGTGCATTGTTAAGTGAAGAGAGACATTCGTAACTCAAATAATGAAATAGTAACAACAGATGATATTGGTTTCGAATGAAACTAATGTGTTACCTTGTTTGTACCTATCCAAAAAGTGTAGTAGTCAAACCCTATGTAGTCTTGTGTTGTTACTCTCCTAATAGTGCTCATGGGGTCATCAAGAGAGGGTCGAATGGTGTAGTTTCAGACGTGGAATGTGTGTGGAATGAAGAAGGATGTTACATAAGTCACTTGGAATCGGTTCGGGGGAGAAACAGTGTGCTGCTGCAGGGTTGAAGACAAAGGTTAGGGTTTTCTCTGCACAAGAAGGCTATATATGTAGATGAAGGTTAGGGTTCCCTTGATAGACCTTCCATTTCTAAGTTTTAATCGTAGTACCACGGTTGTTGGTCCCATAACCGCGATCTTAGCATTGTTCCTAATCACAGGACTGTGTACGAGAATGGCGGTACTATGTCTTTGCCAAAATTTATGATTTTTTTATCGCAGGACCGCAGTACCTTGACCTAGACTGCGGTCCTCGTGTGAAGCTATTTTTTATGAAATTATGACGTAGTACAGTGATCTTGATTTGGGGAATGCGGTCATGCGTATCTCTCTCTTTTTTTTGGTTGACAATTCTATTCTTTAGGTTATTATAAATATTTTTCAACCACTATTATTATCATCTTTAACTAATAAAGAAGATAGTATCATTTTTAATTAAATAAAAATGACTTTAAAGTACATGAATAATATTCTCAAACCACCACCACTATCATCTTTAATTAATTAAAGAGGATAGTGTTATTTTTAATTAAATAAAGATGACTTTTAAGTACGTAAATAATATACTTCAAACCACTATTATTAATACTTACAATTGCTTGCAAAAAAACACGCATGACCCCCCTTGTCTCTCCATTATTCTACGCTAACCTCCACCATACTCTAAACACTAACTTTAATGATTAAAACTCTAATATAAATAAAGAGCATCTCTCCCTATTCTCCTCATACCAAATTGAAGCATTGAAGTGTGCTTGAGAGGAAAGAAAGAAGAGTAGAGTTTGGAAGGAAGAGTAGCTAAAGTTGAGGTATAAGTTCTCTCATTAGTTTATTTAAAATTCTTTTTCTATTCCTTTTATTTCATGCAAAGTTTTAGTTACATTATGGCCTAAAAGACCTCACTACTTTGAGTAAGTTTTTGAAGACCATAAAATGCCCAAAAAGGTCCAAACCCTTCACCATCAAAGAGTTGTTGGAATAAGCTTTTCAAAAATTATCGCTCAATATTAATTACAAAGCAGTGAAAGAAAACTACCATTACTATGTCGAATCTTGTCAAGTGTACTACAAAATAGACTCAAGAATGACCTCAATCGGACACCCGAAGCCCCCATACCGACCTTCCAAAAATTGTTGTGCAAAAATGAGACAGATTCACAAACCGGCAAGTTCATGTGCATTTCTGTTCAAACATGGGCCTGGTTGGGGAAAATGGTCATTTCCATGATGTTTTTCATTGGGAACACTACAAGATAGACCCAAGAACCGCATAAAACAAAGTCTCAAAACTGAAGTTATGGCGTCTTGAAGTTTGGTATACCATAGATGCAACTCGTAAATTAGACCTTAAACAATCCATGCCAAAGTTCATGAGTTATTTTGAACCCAAGAACACTTCAAAGGTTATTTTGAACTTAAAGCCAAGTTTAGGGAGATAAATTCAATGCCAATTAACACTTGAGTGCTTTTATAGGAATTTTGGAAGACTAGCACCACTACAAGCATCAAGCAAAATAAAGAACGTGTAAATTGAGGTGGAGATGATTTTCAGCTCACACACTTTTTAAATGCATTTGCTTTCATGTTATACATAAAATGGCCTAAAAGGTAGTGAAATGCACCCTTTTTGATTGTATGATTAAATGTTTATATTTGCATTGATTATGTGAATAATGAGAGTATGATTTGAATGTATGTTGTTTATTATGATTATATGCACGTGACCATGATAGAATTAGAGCATATACATGATGTTGTTTGCACATAGAATGATATGCATATAAATTTACTAGATGAGTATAGTTTATGAGAATATGCCATTTTAGAATTAAAGCATGGTAAAGAAATGATTAAATGAATGTTACATATTATACTCATATGCATGAGAGTATGAAGAATCTATCTTTTAGAGAATTATCATTTAATATGCATGAATATGTTAATGACCAAATACAAAATACTCTTAACAAGATACCAATACACATGGAGGGGTTAATTGGTCTAAGGACAATCAACAGTGGTTCTCGCGATAACGTCTCGATTAAGAGACGGGTATGTGATCAAACTTAAAAAACTCGATCGCGCCTTGCGTATCTTTCGAGTCTGCAGACTGCTGGACATACGGATGCATAGCTTGGACGCCAAAGACGTTCCTACGAGATTCACTTGGATGGAGGTACAAGAATCACCCTGGGGTCAGCCACCCTACTTCAACCGACTGAAAACAATCTACTGTTTGTATGCCTAATATATTAAAGTGATTAATTGTGTGATGTGCTTGTTATATTGTTAGATTATCTACGAATTAAAATGATCTACTGGCTCGTAGAGCTCACCCCTTCCTTTTTTCAAATGCAGGAAACTAGTATAACAACTGAGAGACTTGGGCTAAAACTTACTATCCTTACATTATTGATATTTGTGCCTTATGATGTTACTTAAACACTAGTACGTACAAGAACATGAATGTAATGATTAAAGGCTATTTGATTAATGTATGAACCCTAATGTGAGATACTTTTGAGCACACCATTATTACATTATGTTTCTGCTGTTAATGTTCATGATACTATGAAAACTAGTTTTAAAAATAATAAACTAATAGGATGATGAAACGACTCAGATAATAGTAACACCCTATAATATCAAGAAAATTATTTTAACATTTCTAAAACAGAGATTACAAGTTTAAGTTGATAGTGGGTAAACCTTGTCCCAAGAAAAGTTAAACATTAAACAGGAGGTAGGTTATCCTATTCTAGGAAGACACAACTTGGCCACGCTGACTAGAGGTTGTCCCACTAACTTGAATAAGTAATCAAAGATGATGAATAAGTTTTCAAATAAGTCAACTATTTTTCTAATATATCTACTCAAAAAAATTTTTCGAGTAGATATATTAGAAAAATAGTTGATTTATTTGAAAAATAAATAATTTATTTCATGCAAAGTTTTAGTTACATTATGACCTAAAAGACTTCCACCTTGAGTAAGTTTTTGAAGGCCATAGAATGCCCAAAAAGGTCCAAAACCTTCACCATCAAAGAGTGGCTGGAATAAGTTTTTCAAAAATTATCGCCCAATATTAGTTACAAAATAGTAACTTTCATGCATTTTTGAAATGATGGAGGCATGATCAAAGGAAAACTGCTACTACCATGTCGAACCTTATCAAGTGTACTACAGAATAGACTCAAGAATGACCCAAATCGGACACCCAAAGCCCCCAAATTGACCTTTCAAAAATTGTGGCATAAAAACGGGATAGATTTACAAACCAATTCATGTACATTTTTGTTTAAACATGTGCCTAGTTGAGAAAAATGGTCATTGCCATGATGTTCTTCCTCGCATGTACATATATATTTTCAAATAAATCAACTATTTTTAAAATATATCTACTCAAAAAGATTTTTTACTCTCACATATGCATATATGTATAAAGAAATAATTTTTAAATATTTTTTATTTTTAAACCGAAAAGGGGGTGTTACAAATTTATTATGTATTATAAAAATATATTGATAATTTTTCTACATGAAAAAAAAATTCTTTTTGGTATGTATTGATATTAAATACAATGAAATATTTGTATCATTATTTGATTAGATATTTTTCATAGGTTCAAAATTTAAATTGATCAATCCAAACCAAACTAAACTAGATTGAATAGTTTTGGTTCGGATTGATTCGGTTTGAAAGGAGTATCGCTCAATCAAGCCAAATCGATTGGGTCTTCGATTTGTAAATTGGGGGTCTAAATCGGTCCAACCCGAATTAAGGCCACCTCCTATCAACATTATCTATGAGATTATGTGACAATTACCTGAATTATCAACATGATCAATGGAATTGTTTCTCTAAGTGGACCAAATTCCAACATATTCTTTTCCTTAATTAATTAACACTTCAACTGTCTTCAACTGTTCATTATGAACAACAAGATTTATTGAGCTACATAAAAGCTGGAGATGTCAAAGCTACTATTCTTTTACTCATTATAATTAGCATAAATGCTTTTTATTTTTCTATATCTTTTTCAAGCAATTTTCTCTTCATTCTTTTTCCCATCTCTAACACAGCAGAAAATAAATATTAGAAAGAATTTCTCAGCTCTCCATTTCCAATTGTTTATGTTCCAAAGGACGCACATACCACACTAGTACACTTATAGCTGTCACATATTCTTCTTTGCCTTTTCAACCTTTGAATATAGATATTAATTATATATAGAAAAATATTATTTATATAATACATGGTACGGCTGATATATTAAATAAACAAAAAGAGTGGTTAGAGATTTTACATATAATTCATATTTATAATGAACATAAAATCTTGGCCAGAGATCCAGAGTCACAAAAATTAAGCTTTTTTTTATTTATTTTTTATTTTTTTATTTTATATGGCGCATCCTCCAGGAGATCACAGGTGATTAGATGAGATTTATAAGACTTGATTTGGAAATCTTTTGAGGTTATTCACTTGAACTTTATTTATGAGAAATTTTGATTTTTATATTGTAACATATATGTTGAGGAGAAGTGCTGAATATTTATAGAAGATGAGGTCTTTAGCCAGAGATGGTATTAATAGATTTTACCTTCACAAGGGACATTGTGAATTTAGTAGGCGTATACATTAGCTTGATGTTTAACAAAACCTTTGATGTGGTGTAATTCCTATGAAGTGTGCCTTACATGGTGTTTTACCTTTCATTCTAATTCTTAGAACTTAGATATTTCTAATCAAGTTGTAGATTCTACTAGGCCTTATGAACCGTAGAAGGGCCATCCACCATTTTTTTCCCTTTACACTTGTTAGCTAATTTTGTCGTCATTGTTGAGAAAATTCTTAGGTGGATACTGACCTTCTGTCCAGGGTAGGTAGCAACTTGTTGGAACTTGCAAGATATGTTGGCAGTTTTGGTGCTACAAGGACCCAACTTGCTATGCTACACAACATGACATAACATCCTCCTAGTGTTTGAGTTCTCTTTTGAGAGGTCAGACTCTAATTTGCTTGGTACATATAATTTCTCTTGCCCTGGTGTTTCATCTGGCAAGCCGTTTTCACTTACTTGTTTTGACAACTACTAAAATGTGTCACCTTTTTATTGTATGACTTTGCGTGGTGATATTTTAGCTATTTGGTATGCAACTATTGGATCATTCTCGATATATGCAATTCAAATTCATTGAAAGGCTTTGGTTGATTCATGGTTCACTATATATACGAAGTATCATTTGAGTTTTCCACATTTTGCAACCATTACCAAGATTAATACTAACTCTCCTTGCTCGGTTTGTTGCTTTTCTAGTACAGCTCTTAGTTTCTTCCCGGCCTAACCAACTTTTGACATTGAGAAAACATTCTCATAATCTAAGAGGAAATCTTACTTTACGTTCTCTTATTCCAACCTAAAAAGGGAGGAAAAAAATAAAAAGGTTAAAGGAAAGTATTCTCTATGGACTCAAACAGGAGGGCCTTGATGTTCTCCCTTTCAATATAGGTCCTAATGTGTGCTTGGTACCTCTCGAACTTGCACGTTTAATAAACCTTTGTTCTTGCTATTACTTGAGAGGGTGAGATCAAGCGTAACATTGATAGAAGTCCCTCCTCCAAAAGATTAATCTAGAAGCTAGTCAAGTCAAGGGAGTTGCTTAACATCTCAAACACTATATGGGCTTAGGCTTCTTATTAAACATTTAATAAGCTAAATGCTTGCCCAACTTGGTGTACCACCAACTTAGTTTAGCCTGATCTTTTACATGGCTTTTTGAGTGCCATGGTGCTATAAAGGGAGAGGATTAGCTTGAGGGAGAGGATTGGCTTGAGTACAAGTTTAAGTACTTCATCCTAACCTACCAATTGAAGTCTCACCCAAAGAGTACATGGTGACATGATACTACACGGTAGCAGAGGTTGATCTCATGTTGTCCACTTTTAGATCTCCAAGTACCAAGTTATTCTTTCTTATCCATTATTGCTATGCCATGATAATCTCCACTTTTTTTGTTTTTTTTTGTTTTGTGGAAAAGAGCTAATAGATCTGAACAATGTGACTATTCTCAAATTTACCAACTTCAAGCTTCGTTCTTCGATGGAGTTGTAAGTTGATCTTTGGGGTATAAGCGACTTGATTGACGATGATCCAAGTCGTAATAATTATGCTGATAAAACAGTGTCATTGATCGTAATACCGACAATTATTATTTTGATTTTCATGTATGAAAAATGCGTTTTTGTTGCATAAATTTATATATAAATTGGTATCTCTGTGAGTCTCTAAATTACAAACCGTGTCGTCACCCACGGGAAGAGCGTGATTTTGAGTTCTGCTGATGGCGGTTGAAATAAACGAATAATTAATTAATTAAAAAATACAACACTGTAGGAAAATGGTAAAGAAGAAGAAGGTCCTTTTTTTTGGGTAATCATGCATGGAGGAACCAAAATTCTTGGTAGATAAGTAAATAATGCTTTGGAAGTCATAGTAGAGAAAAGGTCAGGATTTAATGCTTTACCATTTGTGATATGTATATATATATATATATATATATATATATATGTATGAGAAGTCAAAAGGTCGGCTCCTTGTCAAGTTTTTTAATCGCTTTTACAAGGACGGCCATAAGTGGCGACGAAGAGGACAAGTTCTTCTTGGTACACTATTTGTATACGTGCCAAATACTCTAACCACATAGGCTAATTTTTCCTTTGAACTCATCTCCAATCTCTAACCATATATGCTGATTTTTCCTTTGAACTCATCTCCAATCTATTGTGAGTTTTGCTTTTTGAGTTTATGGCCATGAAATCAACAGTCACAATCTCCTAACGTAGGGATGGAGTTGTAAGTTGATCTTTGGGGTATAACAAATCCTAATCTAGCTACTACTTTAAGCTTGTAAATATAAAAGGTAAATATTCTTTGTGGGTTTTCATATAATGGATATCTGGGCAACCATGATCCAAGATTGAAACTCAAATGATCACATTACATTACAACATCGAAGTATGACATTGAGTTGACAATCTATACAGAAGTAGAGAACTCTTTTTAAAGGAAAAGACTTCAACTTCTTTTCTTTCAAAAGCAATGTTGGACTACAAAAGCAAAATAATTTTCACATCTATTCAAATTTTCGGGTTGGTTCTAAGTACACGTGCCACTTCATAAGTGAGAAATAGGCTGAATGTAAATTTTCAAGAATATTAATTGATAATTTAATTATATCTTATGCATAGCTTTATCATATATAGTTGATTTGTTATTTATTTATTTATTTTGGGGGTAGAGTAAACTTTGCTCTTGTATATGTAAAGGCAACGTAAATATCATTTCATAAATTATAAAGTTGATGCAAGAGAGAATTTAGTTATAAGGTAAGCGATATATTTCCTTAATTGTTTTTTAAAAAATATATTATTACTTTAAAAACCGTTATTGGACCATTAAGTGATAAAAATGAACAGTTAACTATATGTGTGATACACCACAATTTTATTTGATAATTAGATAATATAAAATAAAATAAAATAATTTGAATAAAATAAACTTTGAAAAAAAACATAGAAATAATGAGTTGGAAGATGTATAATTCAATGTATGAAGGGGAAGGTAAACCAGAACAAGACACAGATTTTCGTACAAACCCATTTCATTGGTTACCACGGTAATACATGATTCGCTAAAAAATCAATAAACACACTGTATTTTGGTTACCGCAGTAATACTTAAAACCTGCGCAGAAATGATTATATAAAGTTTTCAAACGCGTGGGCCATTGCTAAAACCATCACTTACTAATACTTTGCGTCCAAGAAATAAGTAAAATAGAAGCAGAAGGGTTTAGGGAAGTGTTCTACCAAGAAAACAAAACAAAACTTTCTAAACCTACCCAAATTAAACTCTATATAAACCCACTATGAGCACTCTATTCTCACCACTCAAGCAAGTGCGAATTCCTTTTTCTTCATGCTCACCTAGCCATCTTCTTAACATTTTTTCGATCCCTATTTGTCCCACATAGCAAGCATAGTAGCAAGTGAAGAAGGAGTCAAGACGTCCTTTTGGGGCAATCGGAAGATTTAATGGATCAAAGAAGGTTAAAGGCTTAAGAAGGCTTGGAACAACGATACAAGGACAAGAAGGAACTAAAGAGATAAACGATCAACTGTTTAGTTTAAGACTATGCATTGAATTGAATATGCAAGTTATTCTTTGAATTGAGCATGCATGATGGTTGGATTTATATAATTATGGAGTATTGGTGCATAAACACAATGATCTGTATGATATCATGATTTATGTTATATGAATAATCAAATAACATGCCTATGATAAAATAAAATGTTGTTTACCATGTTCACATGCTATTTTCCTATTTTATATCTAGTTCAATATGCTATGGTATGTTTTCCATTAAAGAAAGATTAGTAAGTATTATAAGTCACGTATCAGCGCGATGATGGATTTCATCGTGAGTGTTCCAACCTAGACCTGATTTGTTGGTTATTTGATTTCTTGATTTGGAACTGGTAATTTGTATTGACCCCACTTCCTTGATTAGTGAACTGAGCGTTTGGATTAACCCCACTTCACGGATGAGAAGTGTTTGAGTGTTTGGATTGAGCTCAATCCGTAAATTTGGAACACTAAGGTAGATTCCTTTCAGTCTTAATGTCAATTGATAAACGATCAACTGTTTAAATCACCTAATTTATGAAAGTGTTTGGCATGTATGTTTTATTTGATTGAAATAATTATTTAAATATTTGGTATGATCCACTGTACTCTTTGAGCTTACCCTTTTCTTTCTAACTTTTTAGGAAACTAATGATCAGAGGTTGCGTGGCTAGTAGGAGTTTACCTTAGTTGTTATTTCAGAGTTTACTTGTCTAGTTTCCTAGTTTTTAATCGCGCAAGTTTGCCCCAGTTTTCCCTTGTGAGATTTAAGGATGTTTATTTGATTTAAAGGTCATTGTATACCTTGGATTTGAATATTGAATTATATTTCAAATTTTTATTTGATCAAAAAGATTTTAAAGTGTTTTATGAAAATGTAGAACTGTATGAGTAATTGGTAATAAGGAGTCTCATGGATTTGGAAAAGTCAAAGAAATAGAAAAAGAATGATAAAGATAAAGTGATGTTTTCGTCTCTCGAGTGGTCTTGATGTTATGGTCAATGTTTCACATGTGATGATAACATGACTGGTTATTATTATTGACTCGAGGGCATTATGTTAATTGCGCCTTTTGAAACTAGAACCAGGCCACAATGGGGAGGCGAGGTGTTACAATATGATATATCAAATTCACATTGAGAGAGTTGAGAATCATATATTTTTGTATAACATTTATTTTGAATTTGAAGTAGAAAATACGATAGAAAGTTAGAATATAGATATGGATATCTAATCATATGAATAGAAAAGAAAGTTATAGGAGCAAAAGGTTTTTTTTTTCTTGATCACTATTTTATTTGATCCCACATATGTTGGCAAAGTAAGAGGGTGGATAAAGTTAGCTATAAATTGCTCCCCCTCACAAATTTTATGCAAAGTATCCTTCTCATATCAGGAGGAAGAGATAATGGAGACATCCCTTCAAATTGGTAAATTCTCTCTTTAATTATTGTCACCTCCAAAATGATTTGTGATGAAAACAATTTTGGATCTAAAAACTAAAAATATTAAAAAATGTTTGTGTAAAAAAATTGTGTTGGTAATATATATGAGGGTATCATTGATGTAAGTATAAACTATAATATATAATTGTGTTAAAAAAGAAAACTAAAGAGAAAAAAAATTTTGTTTCTTTGTTAATTTGCTTTAGGTCCACATTGGTTAGCTAAGGAAAGAGAGGAAAGAGGGCATTAGCTTTTAAAATCCTCTTCTCAATTTTATTCTCTAGTGTTTTTCACTTGTACAATCCGTAGGTGCAAGCACATAAGCATTCTCCTCAACTCTTGTATTGCTTCTCTCCATCTCTTATGCAAAAGGTTAAGCCCGGGGATAAGACCAATGGTAAGAACCCTTCAATAAATGAGACTTTCTAAATACTTTCCATTGAATGAACTATTTGAATAGAATTGTTGTGCATATCATATCTATTTCATAAGAGTGCTCAAACAGTTAGAAGTAAGTAAAATGCTATATAATTATATTGGAAGAAAATAGTTGTATGAGTAGAAGAAAACAAGGAAAATGAGGGAGCATGGATGGCACATCCTATGAACTTTTTCTTTGTATTTCCCACTTTCTTAATTCTACATTGATGGGGAGAATAAGAGGAAGAGGGTGCATGGATATAAGCCCACCCTTCTCTTATTACTTTTCCTTGCACTTTATCCATATCGTGGAGAATCTAAAATGCCTTCTCTTGTAAAAAAGCATATACCACATTTGCTCCTTAGATAACATAAAAGTTTTAAAATTAATTTAAAGTAACTAAAGATTTTATTAGATGGACTTGAAGGTTGACCTGACCACCTGACTTACTTGACCTAGTGTTTAGATTATGTGATACCCCAACTGTTTATAAGACCTCCACGTCACTAGTGAACAGTTAAAATAAAATAATTAATTGAATAAATAAGAAAATTAAGATACTTAAAAATTATGTAGAATAAGTCTAAATAAACTTAAAATAAATATAAAAATGATATAAATTCGGAAAGCATGAGAAATGGTAAAGAAAAGACGCAAAAATCCTAGTTATCGCGGTAATGATTGCGATAATCCCAGACAAATCCAAAACAGAAAGAAATACGTCGCCCTGGTTACTGTAGTTACTACAATTACCACGATAATTCTTAGATGACTATGATAATCACAAAAGAAACCCAGAAACGAGCAAAATGCATCGTCTTGGTTACCGCGATAATACTGATTACCGTAGTAATTCTTGGGTGATCGCGGTAATTCGTGGTTTTTTATTAAAAGACAAGGTTCATGTAGAAACCCTAAATCTAGATTTATTGTGCTGCGACTCACTGTTTCCTCTCCTAAACGCTAACCAAGCCTTCCAGTCTTGTTTCTTAACATTTCTTTTGAGTTCTAAGGGTGACTTGAGCTTGTTCAAACCCTTCTCTACCCATTCTCAAGCTTAGATTTGCTAAGAGCAACATCAACAAGGGTGGATTCGAGTTGAGTCGCGGTTTGAAATTGTTTGTGCTAAGGTAAATCATGAAACCCCACTTGAGATCTTATTTTCTTAGCATTGTAAAACATTTTCCTTAAGTGTATGCTTGTATTCCCTTGAAGCACACATGATTTAAGGGTTGCAAGACCTCATGTTGGTGAGGAACGAAGCGAAAATATGTAGGACCTTAAGGTATTAGGATTTCTCTTAGTTTGATGTATGTTTTAAGCCTAATGTTTGTGTATTGAAGTGTTAAACACATGTCACCGATTTTGGTGACTGTGGTAATGCTTCGCATTACCGCAATTATTCGTCGTGTGTACTATTTTTTCTCTTGTTTTCGTTTCGACCTTGTGAACACCGTGAAATACATATGTAAGGGACGTAAATCTATGATTTTGAACATGTTCTGAATGCTTTAGACTCACAAAAACCTGGGTATAAAGACCTTATAAATTGAAGATCCAAAGAGAACACGGGAAGGGGAAAGGGCATGAGGGAAAGAAATACAAGGTGGGTGTGATTACCGTACTCCCTAGCCTTATTTAAACTTTGAATACAAAGCATGTTGTATGTTTACTTTTGATGATCACCTAGAAGCATGCTAGGGCATATCTGATTGATCTCGATTGGAATGACTTGACGTGTGTCCATGGTGCTTGGTTACTTGTGTTATAACATGCATAGATAGGATTTCATGGATTGATCTCCATGAATGGTTGAACATATACGATTAGTTTACTTTAAAATGTTATTTATGATGACTACGTTTCAATTGGAATGATTGGCCTTTAGGTGTCATCGTGGGTGTCCCTACTTGAGCTGACTGTAATAGTTGATTGTGTCTTCTAATAAAGTGTCACTGTGGACTTCTTTTCTTAGATCGTGGTCCCGAAAGATAACCAGCCCTTGAGCGTTATCCCCGAATTCGCTCTTGGAACACACGAGGACACCGAGAGTAGGACTCTTTTGGTCTTGCATATGATAAAATGACCACTATAGTGTTTAAATCGCCCTAATGTAATAGAAGTGTTTGCATGTTTGTATTTTAGTTTGTATAATGCTAGTGATGTGTAGGAATGATACACTAGGCTTTCGAGCTCACCCCATAATGTTGTCATAGTTTTCCTTTTGGTTTAATATTTTATTCTTTTTCTGTACATAATTTGAAATAAGGCATGTGCCCCCTTTTTTTTGGACAAAACATTTTAAATATAATTAAATGTTTTGGGTTATTTTAGAAATCCTTGGATTATTTAACTGTTAGGTTTGAAGCTTTTCATTTTTCTTGTAACGTTACTGTTTTGGTTCATTTTTCGTAAACTTTGATGGTTTTGAATTTGGGCTGTCATGCCTCACGTTTTTCTTTGAAGTTCTGCAATCAATTTTTTAGTAACTTGTAAACTTTCAATTCTAGAGAGATCATTGTGTATTTAAATTGCTTCATAACCTATTTCAAAGAAATGTCTTCAAGCATGAGATAAACAACAAGAGAGCGAACTACGTTGCCTTTGGCACTCGGCGAATGACCCCGAATTCGACGTCTCCCGCCAAATGGGTGCGTGTAACACCCCCAGCTCCCGTTCTTTCTCTA
This sequence comes from Tinospora cordifolia, assembly GCA_030144865.1. NCBI lineage: Eukaryota > Viridiplantae > Streptophyta > Magnoliopsida > Ranunculales > Menispermaceae > Tinospora > Tinospora cordifolia. The sequence goes on from JAJIYU010005748.1 coordinate 18,200, forward strand.
TCACATACGTCATAGGTGACGTGGTTGTCTCATAGCTTGAGACGTCATTTCTTCTAAGTGCAGTCAGTCCTGCTTTCTATCTGAGAACTGGGGATATTACTTTTTCTTTTCCTCATTTATCTGTTAGTTTCAACAGTTCATATCCAAGGGATAAAGTTTTAAATACAATAATTTGAAAACATTGCTTCATTATCAGAGTTATGAATAATTTTGTGGGCTCCATAAACATCTTTTGATAATAGAAATATTACTGACATTTGACATAATCAAGCCCTACAATACACATCATTTTGTACTATCTTGTACACTGTCATTAATTTACATTGATCTGCAGAGGCATCGTCTTCAATAATTACCTGAAAAAATGATTGAGTGAGCTTAAGAGCCCAGTGGATCATACACAGTACATCCATAGCATTATTTAAACCAGACACTGAACATGCAAACACTTATCATCCATTAGGCGTTTCAAACATTTTTTTATTAACAGTTGGCAATTAGACCGAAAGGAGTTAACCTCTGTGTTCTAGATCTTGGGAGAGTGATCAATTTTGAAACTCAAATGCTTCTCTGGTTTCATTTCTGAAACCAGTTCTTTCAGGTGTCAATTATGACAACCAGTTCTAATTCTGCATGGAACACATACGAAAACATTCGTCCTCGCGCCGGTACGTGGTTAAAATCTTTATTAATCTTCTTTTTGTGAACAAAGCATAATAAAATAAATATTTCATCAATAATTAAACATTACATCAGCTTGACATCATAAATCAATCTTTCATAAAATAAAAACAATGACTGTCGATTTCTGACGTAGAAGATCGTACAAGACGCAACTACAGAGCATACTCTCTCGGTCATAAATAAGTTAAAAATAAAGGTAAATCTTTTACACATCATTAAATCAATAACCGTGCATAATTCTAGATATTCAAACAATACAAACATCACATATTCAACATTAAAATTCAAATAATACTAGAGAGTAGAGTAATCACTTCCACCTCGGTAGTATTTCTTTGAATCGTTGCAGTATTATCTCAACTTGTTTTGAGGCTTTGACCAACAGTCTTCAGGATCTACGTTTCGAAAATGTGATTTAATCGATGTCCATGAATAGTACCGTATATATGAACAGTGCCAAATAGTAACAGTGAACAATACCGTATATATGAACAGTAAACTATGTATGTGTACTGAAATGAACAACGACATCTCCTAACTTACATAAAGACTAGAGCAGAGTGATTATACCTGCTTTGATCAGAAACACCCTCCAATTGCTTCAAAAGAGGCACCCAACAGTAGATCTTCACGACTGCTATGCAAAAACTAGGGTTTTTCCCTTCCTACTACTATTTGTTGTTTAAAACAGCTAAAGAACAAGAGAAGAGAAGAGAGTAAGCAAAGAAATTCTTTCGTTCTTGCTGGAATAAATTTTCAGAATGAGAGGGGGGGTTTATATAGATTTTTCTGGCAGAAAAAGACGAAACTGTACAGTTCTAAATAGTTTGTTACTGTGGCTATAGTACCTATTACTGTAGCTACAGTAACCCCGCCGAAAGTTATTTTGTCTACCGACGAAATAGTGACCGTATTTGTGAACAGTAACCGTATATTTGAACAGTAACAGTAAATTTTAAATTTTTTTTTCGAATTCCGAGTATTACAACACTGAAGTTTGTGGGTATTACAACCTACCCTCTTTAGAATAAATTTCGTCCTCAAAATTTGTACTTATCCACATCAATGTTGTTTGCAAAATAGTTGTAGGGTCAGTTCCAAAATGAATTTCAATTTCTAATTCTTCATCTCTAGTTGGTGGTAGTCCATAGTAGATTATCTTGGCAGAATAGGAGTATGAACATGGCATTTTAGTGTTAATAGGAACAGTGCTGCCGACAAAACAGTGCCTTTGACCGTGAGGCTGACAATTATGCCGTTAAAATAGTGTCTTTGTCTGTAATGCCAACAATTATGCCGATAAAATAGTAGCAGTGTTGTTATAATAGTATTGTTCCTTCTCCTATAAATTCCAGGCCCATTCGCACCTTTCACCATTTTGATCATCCCTTTTCTTTTGCTCTGAGAAAATGTTCTTCTTCTTTTTTATCTCAGTTATGGTCTTTTCGCTATCCGAGTCTGGTAATTCTTCCACTCCTCCGGTGCGTTCTACCACCATGCTGGTGTCGAAACTGCGAAGGTTCAAGACATTGGCTCGTAAATCTGTTTGTCCACCACCGATGAAACTCGACTCAGATTCTTCCAATGATGATCTTTCCTTACCTTCTCAGTCTGGTAATTTCTCCCCTCCTTCGGTGCGTTCAAGTACTATGTTGGTGTCGAAACTGCCGAGGTTCATAACGTTTGCTCATAAGTCCATTTGTCCACCACCGGTGAATCTCAACTCGGATTCTTCCGATGATGATCTTCCACTTGCGATTTTTCTTGCGCAGAAGTCTCAGGTGTCTCAATTCCAGTCGGAATCGCTTCTTAAAGGTAAGAATCATTTATCTTCTCGATCTATTCTTTCTGACTCATCCCCTATTTCTTCAGCAGAACCGAAGGTTCTAGTCACTGACCCGATGTGTTCAGAAGCCCCTCCACCTCCTTCAAGCTCTGAGAAACTTAGAGAAATTTCTGATATCTATGAAATTCAACAAACTGGTGGGTCTTCTCAAGTGAACCTTTCTCCAATCCAATCTACACTGACTACATCTCATCCTAGTAGCTCTAGTGATCACAAGGTCTTCATAGAGTCCAGTAGAAGGAAACCAGGAAGGTTTGTTGGTGTAAGGAGGCGGCCTAAGGGAAAATACGTCGCAGAGCTTTGTATAACTAATGGAAAATGCTGGCTTGGAACTTTTGAGACTGACCTTGAAGCTGCTCTTGCTTATGACAAAGCTGCTTTCTCCCTGAGGGGATCCCTGGCTAGAACCAATTTCTTTTACTGTCAAAACTTTGCTTGTCTCTGTCCTTTTTCACCTCCTAGTAATGATGTTAGTAGCAACACTTCAAATACTACTACTACTAATGTTAGTAGTACTAGTACTTTGTTGTCACCCATTCCATCTATTTTTGATACACGTGATGATGTTTCATCAAATGGATCTCCTGCCAATGCCAACAAAGACATCAATAACTCCTTTTGCTTAGATGATTCAAGATCTGAGCACTTGGAGAGCATGATTTTTGAGGGTTGCTTAAGGCCATCTTCCAACTCAAACTCAAATCTCATTGATTGTGATCCTTCCACTACCACTGTGCCCGGTCACCCTGACAACGTTCTTATGTCTGATTTTAATGCTTCAAATAATATTGGGTATTTATTAGAATCAGATTTGATGTTGAATAATGCACGATTTTCATCCGGGTTTATGGGAGAGCTGGATCATGGGATGTTAGGGGCTAGTGAGCAATTGTTGTCGCTATCATCTTTATTATCATCATGCGATGTTAATATTATGGATGAAGCAATTAATGATCTCAGCATTGGTCCTCAAAGGTTGGAAAGTGGATGCATAGAAGATCTCTTTCCAGTGAGTCAAGATCTTGGTCTTGGAGACTATTCATCTCATCAGTGACAAC
>JAJIYU010005749.1:0-21760 GCA_030144865.1 Tinospora cordifolia
TTTAAAGGAAAATGAGTTACGAATCTTACTAGATCTGTGTTTTTTCTTTGAAGATTTGTTGAAATCCGGCGAAGAGATTTCTTCCTCAAAACCACGAAATTGGCGTCGAAATAGCTATAACATAACTCTTGGAAGCCTGTATAATGGATTTCTGTAAGTTTTTCGCACTAAAATGATGGTTTTTATTGGAAAATCGGTGGTTTCTGGCGATAGTTGTAGGGTGCCGGTGACGGTGGTGAGGAGTAAATATAATGAATGCTTTGTTTAGGTTATTTAGATATTAAGTATGGGTAATTTAGGGTTTTTATAAAAAGATGGGGTGAATATATCAATATTTATAAGTGAATGAGGTGAACTAAAAAATTGGGGTGAACAAATCCAATTTCGGGGTGGTTTTAGCTGCACTCTAAAAAAAAGGCGATGAGCGCTCAATCTGCACCAAGCGCTCAACAAATGGCCACGTAAACACCCTACAATGGGGTGTCTAGCGGCTATGGCGCTCATTGAGCGCCACTATGAAAACCCTTAGGCCTTACTTTTTCAAGCCAGAGGCCGAATATTAATTATACGTCCTTTATTTTAAATTAGATATTTTTATATATTAAAATATGAATACCTATAAGTATGTAATTTTATATTTATCAAGAAAGTTATTTTACATAAATAAAATATAAAATGAGTTAAAAAATAGAAAGTAAAGACAGCTAGTTGTTGTCAAATAAAATAAAAATAATCGATTAAATCATAGTAGACAATTAATTAAATATAAAAAAATAAAAATATGCAATAGGTGTATAACTCAGGACACGAAAATAATTTGTAAGGTTAATATGACGGAAAAATAAGTACAAAAATAACTTTAAAATGAGGTGAAGTGGTCTTAAAAAATTATTAAAAAAATTAATTAACCAACATAAATATTTTGGTATAAAACTTGAGGGCAATAATAATTTAATTAAAAAAATGATAAATAAGTTAAATTAATATTTAAAAAATATTTATGTATATTATATATACCGTGCATATCATGCCATATTATTATATATAAAAGTAGTATCTTAAAAAAAAAAAAAAGATGCCATGTATGCTATGTGTATGTGAAGTCCCAAATATATATTTCCAAAGAGGTTATATATATCTATGTGTGTGTGAAATTATATTATAAATAAAAAGGATAATATCACACTATATTATATAAAAGAAATTTATATGTTAATAAATGTACTAGTATTAAAAGGTAATAAATTTAAATAAGTATACCAGACTATATTATATTTATACACGTGTCCAAGGGCCAAAAAATTGGACCATGGGAAGCATGAAATATATATTTGTATTCTATTGATATTTCGCCCCAATTGAGTTCAAAAATATTAAAAAATAAAGAATATGTATTAAACAAGAATAAAAAGTATTAAAAATATAGAAAATAGGTTTTAAATAGGAATTGAACTTTAGATCATATTTGATTGCATGGAAAAGAATCATTGTCCAAGGAAAATATACATTTTCTAAGAAAAAAATTTGAAATTTATAATTTTTTTTTTGTATTTGATAACTCTAATTTTCTTTAAAAAAATTTAATTAAATTTGACAATTTTTTTCATTTTTTTTTCTACCTATTATGATGGGAAATGAAATTTTCTTGTAAGAAAATCTAAGATTTTGGGGTGTGATGAGAAAATTTAAGATGTGGGGTGTGAGTCATTGCAAGTTACAGAAATTTATTATGATCTTCTACAACAAAAATCTCTTAACAAATAAGAAAACATTTTTTAAGATTACTTTTTTAAGAAAAAAATTTCATGAAAAAAATGATATTTTCTTATAATGCCTTTTATATGTAATCTAAGAAAGCCTTAGTATCATATTTGATAAAGAAAGCTTTGAGTTATTAACCCACTTAAGAGAAGATTAATAATTATAATAATTTTATTATATATTAAAATACTTAAATATATTTTGGGACCCTAAAAAATGGGTTTGGAGCGGTTATCCCACGGGCCCCCCTCATGGGCAACCCTCATAGAGTCATGGAAAAAATAAGTTTTTATATAGTATTTTAAAATATATTACTAAAATACCATATATTTGAATCGAATATAAGTATTGAGACTTTGTTTACAAAATATTAGAAATTGTATACATTTAAAATCATATAATTGTGGCATTACAATTTAGAACTAGTGAATCGTGAGAAATTAGGGACCAAAATAGAAAGAAACGAAAACAAAAAGTAATCTTGAAGGCGATGATCAAAGTAGAAAATTGATACCAAAAACGATTGAAGAACACAATAAGATTTTGAACGAAGGTCGAACAGTGTTCTTCGTAGTAGAAAAACAGAAAAATTGTGAATGAAGCTGGTGTGAAGGACTTCGACGAGCAGGTATGTTGTAAAATCAAAGCTAAAATTTCACATTTGAAGGTTTTTTTCATTTTCTCAAAATGAAATTGGTCTTTCATTGGGCTCCAAATGATTGTTTATTGTGTTTTGATAGTGTTCCATTTATGTTTCTTTGTTTTATTAGTGTTTTTTGGAAAGAAAACAATGTCCATTAAATTCAAATAATAATTTCCTTTTAAATGTTTAATTGATAGAACATTATGAATGACAACAAATGTATGATGAAAAGCCTCAAAGAGTATAAACTGTATGCTATAATTATAAGTTTCAATGTATAAGCTGAAATTGTTCAATTGAATTGTGCCTAACCAAAAAAAAGAACATCATAAGAAAGAAGGAGAGTATAACAAAGGAATATATTTAGATTTTGAAGTGTGTATAAAATATCATGGTTGTCTATGTAGCATCAGACTTAAATTTACATAAATTGATAATATATGGTAATGTAAGCCGCTATTAACTTAATTTTGTATGATGTATGATTGTAAAGTTAACAAACTACAATCAGTTTACATATAAATGACATTTATATAATGTAATATGTATATATGTTCTATATTATCTGTACATTTGTATAATGTAATTATCCTAAGATTGATACATTTGATTGAAGTTAACGAATAGTGAGAGTATATAATGATGATAGGTTTACCCAAAAACAAACTCTAAAAAATATATTCCGTGTATATATTTCTGCTATATATTTCTATATATATATATTTTTGTATATTTTGGTGTATAGAGTCGTTTTTCTTGATCATTACTTAACATCTTTGAAAGAAAGTAGTTTGTGGATGTTTTCTATATATATTTATGACATATATTTCTGCATATTTTCTATATATATATATATATATATTGTATATGTGGTGTATACAATTTATTTTCTTGATCATTATTCAACATCTTTGCAAGAAAGTAGTTTGTGTATATTTTTGATATATTTTGTGTATATTTCGTATATTTGGTGTATACAGTCTATTTTCTTGATCATTATGCAACTTATCTATGCAAGAAAGTAGTTTGTGTATATTTTATATATAAATCAAATATTTTTTTTGTATATTTCTATATATATATATGTATATATGCATATATTTATTTGTGTTGTGCTTCAAAACCATATAAATAATTGATTTATTCAACATCTTTGTTGAAAAGCATTTTATGTATATTTTCTATACATTTCTAGTATATTATTTGTACATTCCTTATATACAATGATCTGTCAAGAGTTTTCTTTTACCTGCCATCAAAATAAGAGTTTGGTGTATATTTTATATATATTTCTAGTATATTATCTGTATATTTCTTGTATACAGTGATGTGTCATGAGTTTTTTTTCACTTGCCATCAAAATAATAGGTAATTTTTTTTTATATATTTTTAGGTATGAGGATGTAATGATAGAATATATACTGTCAATGAGTATAAAGAGAAGTACACACACAATTGCAATAGGTTCCAAATGGATGAGATACTATGTTCATATGCAATTGTTGTGATTAATGAGAAACATGTGGATATATATTTTTTTATATATTTCTTATATACAGTCATTTATTTTCTTAATCATTATTTAACATCTCTGCAGGAAAATATTTTGTGTATATTTCCGAGGAATTTTTTATATATATAATGATGACAGTTTTTACAAAAGTAACTATAATTTGAAAATACAAAATATGTCTAGATGATGCCCAATGGCTCCAAAAAATTTCGATATTTACAATCCCCATGGGATAGTTGACTACAATTGAGCTAGCTTCTAGATAGTAAACTATACTCCACGTAAAACGCAAATAAAAATCTCATAGATGTGTAAAAACTATAAATAAAGACGACGAAACTGATAAAAAGTAAGACCAAGAAACTAGATTATGATTTTTTTTTGAAAATAATTCTGATGAACGGACATCCAAAATTTTTAACTCAAATATTTAGTTAGTTTTGACAATCTACGGTAATGAAGAGGGAGTTTGTAGGTCCTAGCCATAGGCCCGAATATTTGCCAAATAATTAATAATTGTTATTATTGGAACACTCCACCCCGCCACCCCAAGCTTGTTTGCAGTATATTACTTCTTCGTGAACACATGAAGTGATGAATTAAAATTTTGAATCTAGCTCTTTCCTTAATAATAAAATTCATAATAATTAAAAAAAAAAAAAAGAAAAGGTTGTGGTGCCTAGGTGGAAGTGATAGTTATAATAATTTAGCCATTTAGGTCGAAAATATTAATTAATTGATGGTGGAGTTGCCTCGGTAACTAGTAATACCCCCTCTCCCTTTCTCTCTCTCTCTCTCTTGTCAATATTGTCTCGATGACCTCACATGTCAGTAACAAGGTGAATAAAGGTGCCCACATCCATCCAAAATGAATAGACTCTGCAAGCTATCAGTCCTCTTAACCAGAAGCTTTAAGATCTTCTAAAACTTAGAAACCCAAAAACCAACATTAGATTTTATGAACCAAAAAATTAAAGAAAACCCAGATTTTATGACGGTATACGCGATAAATGGGATTTTGATTTAAAATAATATGAAAAATAGTTATATGAATTTGGTGCGTCTAATTTCCTAGATGATATTCTTATAAATAAAATCAAATTGTTGACAAAAAAGAAAAACATAAAACTTTGTAAAAATATTTATGATAATATTTTTAAAATAACGACATTTTTTGTGATTTCCTTTAAGAGTCATATTGGAAGGTCTATATGGCCAGACTGATAAATCATAATGGTGCTCACGGTCAAAAACTGAGTGTCCCGCCTATAGTGTGATTTGTTGTGGTGGCCTGTAGTGAGAGGCATTGTTTAGGCTCTTGGATTTAGCTTGGCATCCAGGAGTGGTTTTCGAGTAACAAAAGCATTTGCAAATTAAATTGTCCATGGAATTTGGTTAGGGCAAGCTAGTATAAAATGGGTTGACACTCTTAGGGTTTGGGCTTACATGAAAGACACAGTAGATGTAGCCATTTTTTCACCACATGTTGTTCATTATGGGTAGGCCAAAATGCAATTTAACATCCACCCTCAAGCTCTAAACCGATATACCTGTCCGTTAGGCTATTGTTGGATGTCACTTGGGGTATTCATAATGACGTTTGAAGGTAGGTGCAATATATACACCAGCCATGTAATGGGGTTACACACCACGTTAGTGCCCCTTTTCCATTATTATATTTTTATTTAATTTTTTACCTTTTTAATATTTATAAAATAGTTCAATTAATTTCAATTAAAATTATTAAAATATTTTTATTAATTAAATTAATTTTTTAAAATAGATTTAATAAATAAAATATTATTATATATTCAATATTTTTGAGTATTTTTAAAAATAATAAAATTATTTTCTTATGTTACTTATTAAATTTATAAAACGAAAGAATGAAATAAAAAGTATTAAAAAATTAATTAAAATGAAATCTATTCATTTGTGAGATATGTATTATAAAATTAAAAATAGATATTTAATGTGGTCATAAATGTCATTTGAAGAGTATAATCTATAATAGATTAAAATAATAATAAAAAAGGATGTAATTGAATGATGGCGTGACAATAGGGTAACACTTCTATTACAATCTACCGAAAATGTCCTTAGTAGTATGCATACCACACCCTCAACGTCCTCCTAGTCGTTAGTACCTCCTCGAGATCAAGATCGAGCAGAGTGGAGAACGTACCTTGGGTATTTCCACATCGCTTGGGAGCATCAACCCAACTAAGTGCTTATAGTGTAAAATCTTGATTATTGGTTTATTCCTCGAGATTAGAACAATAATTAAAGGCAACGTGCTGTAGATGACCATTAGAGTACCCACAATGGAGTGACACACGTCAAGGTGGTAGCCCTTACCCCTCTTTGTTATTATATATTTTATGTAGCCTTTTTTTCTTTTTAAACCTTTTTAAATTAATTTATAAATAGATAAATTACTTTTTACATTAAATACTACTAAATTAATAAAGTTTTTTATTATTATTAAAAATTTAAAATAAAATATAATAAATAAAGTGTTATGTATTTGATATTTTTGAGTATTTTAAAAATAATAAATTTATTTTAAGTTATTTTTAATAAATTATGTATTTGATATTTTTGAATATTTATAAAAATAATTAAAAATATTTATTTTCAAGCATTTATATAAAAAATTATGTATTTTATGTTAAATTTATTAAAATTCTAAAATACAAAAAGTAGTGGAAAAAAAGAAAGAAAGAAAGAAAGAAAGAAGTAGGCTGGTCGAAATTTCAGGCATGGCTTGTATGGAAAGGGCATCTTCGAGTTTGAATCTTCCAAGAAAGATGTTTAAAATAAGTTTAGTATAAAGATCAATTCTTTGATTTTGGAGGTGGAAAGAGCACTCAAGCTGGCTGGAAAATCCTTACTATGGCGGTTAGTTTTGTCATCCCAAAACATTTCATGGCATGTTCTATTTTACAAAATATTTCATGTCCTATTTTACAAATGATTACTAAAAAATAGCTAAGGGCATCCGCAATGCTCATACGCTCGGTGCAGAGCGAGCGTATGAGCTTGCAGACAGGCCATTTAAAAAAAATAAAAAAATAAAAAAACTGCAATGGACGTTGAGGTGGCGCTCTATTGAGCGCCACCTTAGCACTCTTTATACCGCATTGCAGACGCCCTAAGAACTAATGGGGCTCTTACAAAATCAAAATGAATATGAATTGGTGTGGTTGGCGAAGGTCCTCAAAAATAAATAAATAAATGAATAAATAAAAATAAAGAGAAAACAAAGGCGGGGAATTTAGACATCTCAAGCTCTTTAATTTAGCAGCAAATGCCAAAAACCTTCTTCATTGCCATGGCCAAAAAATTTGAAAGCTTCGACTAAATTTGCCAGATTACTTTAATAATTTAGATAATTGAAGAGAAGAACACCTGTTAACTGCAAAATTATAAAATTTCAACGAAATTATCAAAGAAGGCAAAGTTCGCTCAAAATACAAATGTGACGACCCATATTTTAGACATCGGATTGACGGATCTGATACATGTATATTTTATGTATTTTCTAAATTTTTAATGAAAATATATGAAAATTTTCCAATTTCAAATTATTTATTGTAAAAATTAAAATATTAAAAAAATATAATTTTGAGGAAAAATACATGAAACTATAAAGAAAATGTGTTTTCTTGAGAGAAATGATTTTTAGGATTGATTATTGAATTTTTGAAATAATTATGAAATTTCTAGAATGATAAATAAAATTTTTGGGAGAAAAATATGATTTTAGATGAATTATTCAATTTTTAGATAAAATAATTAGATAAATGATGAAATGATATATAATAGGAACATTTTGGTGAGAAAAGGGTGGATTGATAATTTTTATAATTTTAGAGAGAAGAAAATGGTGAAATTATATATATATAAGAAAATGAAAATGAAAAAAAAAACAAAGGAAATGGAAAAAGAAAACAAAAAAAAGATTCAATTTTGGTGCACGGGTCGAATGGCCCGTGCGGATTGAAATCGGTCGGGCTGTTGATCCAACCCGCGCCGAAATTTGGGTGCGGGCCAATGGCCTGCGCCACTTTGGGGCCCAAACTGTGGGCCGACCCACGTCCTAGCTGGCCCACACGCCCAACAACAAGCTAGCCCCTTGTTTTTTGTCATTTTGTGCACGAATTCAACGATTTTGGTGGATGTTTGCAGTATTTTCTAGGTTTTTCAACTATTAAACCATGAGAATCCATAGTATTGCACTCCTGGTTTTTGCCATCAAGCTCAACCACCTGATATGGCCAATAGATATTGCCAACTGAGCGTCCAACATGAGAGCTTGGAGGCCACATGTCATCCTATGTGGCCGTGCAAGCTCCATTTCATGCAACAAAATCCATTCTTGAGCACAAGTACTGGATTTCCAGCTATTGTAACCCTTGTTCACAAGCTCGAATCTCTTTCATTTCTTGGCTAAATCCATTGAATCTTAGCTGGTTTTAAAGCTCTTACTACCATCTACAAACTCCCACAAGCAACTCGCTGAATCTTAGAACCATTTGGAGCTGAAACCCCCGAAAGGAGGTGGAGGTGCTGTTCATAGTGTTCAAAGCCAGAAAACAGAAAAGTCTGTGTTGAAGACACTTTTGGAGCTTCGATTCATAGGCTGTTTCAAGTCCATTTTAAAGGTGAGATAGTCCATCTTCTTCATTTTCATGTGTAGTCTAACCTCCAATTGTTAGATAATAAAAAATAAGGCTTTACATATGATTTTCGAGCTATTAAAGTTGGTTATCTACTCACTATTGCAGCTGTGTGATAGAAACAATATTGGAGCAACTACAGAGGGGCTCACACTTAAACCATTCCAGGTTTGTCCCTAAGGTAAGACCCTTTATTTTATCTCTCATTATGTGTATTCAAGTGTCCAAGTGATAGAAACCGTATACTGGAGCATTTAATACGTTTTATAAGTCACTAATGTTGACTATGTGATTCACTGTTACGATAGTGCCAACAAAACTAGGCATTGGACTAGATTGGGGGCTGTATTTGGAGCACTTAAGGACACCCATTGGGAATGAAACCAGAGGTGTTTGAAGCCTCATAGTAGAGGCTACAGAGAGATATAAAGATCTAACCATGAGCCCATGTGGATATGATTTAGTGTACTTGCAAATATGCTATGTTAGTTGGATGTTTAACACTTAGAAAAATTTCTAAGTTTTGAACGCATGTGACACGTTTAATAAAACATTTGAACATGACCTTGGGCCTATATATGCTTACTGTTTGAAAGAATCCTTGATAGAAAATTGTAGAATGACCTACATATTTGCAATATGTGCAAGGGATGACCCTTAGATTAGAGGTTTGGTGAGGTAAATAAATACATGAAGGAATGATAGAAATGTGAATCTAGAAATCACTGTAATTCAGCTGAAAATTCTGTAAGTAAATTGAATGACCAAACCTCAGTGGATTGGGTTCAAATTTGGTGGAGAGATTCCTAAGTATGTCTAGAAGATGCCTACCAAATTTTAGAGCATTCTAATATGGATAAGTAGGTCAAATTGGGTAAACAGTCACTACCTGTCACATGAAATCTGAGAACATATAGACCCTGATATCTCAGATAAAAACACTATCAAAGGGAGCCCTAAAATCATGATCTAAAATTCAGGTGAAAATTTAAGGAGTTTAGAATAGATTTGCAAAATTTGGCGCAAATTCGATGTACGGATTACCCGCAAAAAATCAAAAAATGGTTGCGCAGCTAAGGTTACAAGCTAAAGTTGAGCTTAAGTAATGAGAGTTGGGAATTTTGATCCATTTTGGTCCAACTAACTCAATGAGGACCGTAATTGACCATTTGGAACTCTATTGACCAGCTAGGTCAGCAAGTGATAAGTTTGATTAGGATTGACCAAGATTGACCAAGGTTGATCAAGTTGACTTAGCGACTTAAGGTGAGTTAAATTAGCATAGATAGACCACCCTTGGCCGGGTCAATCCATTGATTGACCAATGACGTAGAGTTTGAGTTGAGCCAAGTCCCATGCCAATATTAAGAAGTTACGTCAATTTTGCAGGACCAAGTATTAGCGAGTCGTGACCGGTCGCAAGAGGAGCACTAGGAGTGGAGCATCCCTGTGAGTAGTGTTTTTTAACTTGTTTCTTAAAACTTGTTATTCTGTGCATTAATGAAAATGATATTACATATTGTGATGAATCTGCACCTTTTACATGAGTTTTGAATGAAAAGTGCACCAAGTCTCGAGGCTAGAGGTAGAGGGTTAAGAAGAGTTGTGTCGGTCCCTCATACGGCCTTGATAGTGACCACCTAGCACAAAGTGCCTGCTGAGAGGGTTTTGTAGGCCCACGATATGGCAACGACAATAAGTCCTAATCGGGTTATCACAATATGGTAACGGCAATAAGTCCTGATTGGGTCGTTATGATTGATAGCAGCGGCAATAAGTCTAAATCGAGTTGACACGATACGCCTTACTGTCTATAACCTGCTCAAGTAAAATTTTAGTTGCATTGGGGGCTAGTGAGAGCCTCGGCGAATGCTTTCATCATTTAACTATTTTCAAATGAAGGTGCACGATTGCATGACGAATTCAAATTATATTCACTGTTACATTCACTCGCATAATGCTATTGTTCATGCATTCATGACATGTGTTTTATTTGTAGAATGATTGTTTTAAGTTATGAATTAGACTACATTATTCACCGAGCTGCCGTGGGCAATTAGGCTCACTACTATAACTTATTAGGTCCTCCTGCCGTGGATAGGGGCAAGGGGGTGGTCATCGCATAGAGTGCACTCTCTTATCCTTTTTGGTAGGTTTTCTGCATGCCATTTATTGTTTTGAGGGTTAGAACTATGTATAGGGCAGAAGAAAGCCTTGTACATAATGGAGTAAGCACTCCCGCTGTTACTCATGTTTTCGATGACCTATTTGATAAAGTTGTAATTTTTCTAGTGTTTATATGTTTAAGTTTCTTCTACATCCCTATAATCCCTATAATTACTTTGATAGTGTTAGGCATGGTATAGAGGAATGAGACTTAATAGTATCTTGGCAAACTCGGCCTGCGGGCGAGTTTGTCGGGGTGTTGTGCCAATCGGTTCATCCTTCGCCCTAAGGAAGGGGTCTGACAAGAAATTTTAACAATTTTTGCAAAAAAGTACAAAACGAAAGCCATAAAAAAGATTTAGTTTTCATAGAAGAATCTCTATGGTGCACAAAAAATTCTTTTATATAATCATAGAGATAGCAAATACAAAATTTCTCTATAAATAAAAAATATTAAATATTACATGTGTGCACTTGGCAAGTGACGTTCTAAGAGAAAAACGAACGAGTTGCAAGTTAAAAGAAAAACAGTGGAGAGAAAAAAGAAGAAAATAATAAGCTGAAAACCTAATAAAAGAAATGTCAAGAGAAAAAAGGAGAATCAAGGATTGTCTACCATGACAAGTAGATAACATCAAAGTTGTTTGCATTTGTAACAAAAACTACTCTAACGAGCCAACAACTACTCTAGCTAGGATTTATATTTACAAGGCCACTAAAGTTTGGTGATAAAATTTCTTTATTTTTTTTAATAACAATTTTAGGTAACATGTATGATGTGCATAAATATTGTTAATACTAAAATATACATTCAAAAACCTTATATCTATAATTTATATATAAAAGTATCTATTTATGTTTATTTTCATTATTTTAATAAAAATTATTATATTTTAATATATTTTACAAATTTTTTAAAATTTTTCTAAACTGAGAAATATTTATCAAAATTCTTTAAAATTTTTCAAAAATTTTAAATTAATTTCAATTTCCCAAATTCCAAATTAAATTTGTGTTCCTTGGTATAGGATTCATGGATGTCGCATCGGGCAGAAAAGGTCCTCCTGCGGTGACCAGAATAGTTGGGTTCGGATGGGTTTTGTTGGATAGCTTTGGGATGATCAGAATAGCTGAACGGTGGAAGGAAACAATTAATTTCATCGTTTATTTTTTTGGAAGCAGAAGGCATCATACTGTTGTCGGGTTGCGAAGCATCTTCAATAGCATAACAATCTTCTTGCAGTAAATGTAACTTTACCGACGTGTAACAGCAAATGGAATTGCTGCCTATTTTTGTTAAGTCTCATGACTTTCGTATCTCCCTTTGTCATGTACAAAGAGAACTTAATTTTATTGCTAATTTAGTAGCTTGTAAAGAAAGTTACAGGATTAAGGAGAACGTAGAAGAGCATCATAACATTATTAAAGTAATTTAAGGAACAAATGAATGAACTGCTAACCACAACAATTTTGGCACGGTTTCAGGCTTTCAGCCGTGGATCAGAGGAGGGGAGGGAAAGACAAAAGAAGGTCGTTATGTATTAAGAGTGTAGTAGTAGCACAGCCTTTTCTTTTTGGAGGGAACAATGCTTTTAACAAGGAATCTGTGGGTTCTTCAATCTGATGACTTTGGCATCACAACAGAAGGCCCAGAAAAAATACTTACCTTCTGGAGGGAAGCCTTATTTACAAGTGGGTCTCTGTGGAGAAGGGGTTCAGATTCTCGCAAGTGCGCAATCACCAAGCTAGCTGCTTTCTTTTCTCTGTGGGATGCCCAGGTCACCATGTACAGACCAGCAACTATTAAACATCCCCCAGCAACACTGTAGGAAAAAAGAAAAGGCAATTACAGAAATTCAGCTTCAACTCTCATTGACAATCCAAATGCTCATAAAATGTTGTCTGTGTGTGTGAATATATCTTCTATTTGCTTGGATTATAATCCAACACATGTTTTGACAAGTCCTGACAAACTCTGAAATGTCATATACAAGTATCGTTATCTTAAATATAGGAAATATATTTACCTAGTTTTCTTTTTTTTTTTTTCGAGAACAATTGTATACCTATATAGCATGAGTTTGAATATTTTGTCATATCATAAATTTTTTGGGAAATATTGGCCAAAAACTTAAACCCATGTGATGTGACACGATATACACAATGGAAAAGAGATTATATAGAATAAAATTGATGCAAGCATCAATGGTGTAAATGTAGATCATGCCACATTACATGAGTTTGAGTTTTGAGTTGCAATGATGCACAAATCAGATTTACCGAAATCAGACAAATCAGTTTGAGTTTTGAGGTTTTTTTTATTATTTATTTATTTTTCAATTCGGAGCAACAAATAAATCTTAGCAATTGTATCGTACAAAAGAAAAAGGGAAACTTGCATCAGATATCATGATCAAGAATTCAGTGTGGGATAAGAACTAAACCTTCCAAGATAAATAGGACTTCCAAGAAAAACTCTTGACAGAAAGGCAGATGCTACAGGTTGTACAGGCATATAAAGAGCCACCAAAGCAGGTCCTAATATCTTATTGGACCAGGTCAAAAATCCATAGTTAACAGCAGACGCAAAGATTCCCTGGAATAACACAGTTTTTTCAGTTTATTTTTCATGTAATTGCACTAACTGAAATGCATATCTGTAGAGTGAACAGAAAATATTATGCTGGAGTCCAGATCATTATCTATATAACAAAACTAACAATAAATAGTACTGGCCTTAAGAAACAACATATTGCAGGAAATTTTTTTTATTCACACTTTCAAAATTGAAGTGTATCTACAACGATCCTCACCCACCCTATTAGGGGTTAATGCAATTATGAGCATAATGAATTTCAACCCAAATAACTAAAAACAAGTGAAACTTTTATGACCACTCTTTTCAGCACCAATTTTTTCTTAGACACGTTTCTAGTCCCTATGACTTTAAATTAGTTTGAACTTGCTAACCATGTGAGAATATCTTATATAAAACACATGCATAGGATAAAATTTAGTATATTAAGCTTGACCTGTTGACATTAGTAGCAACATGTGGATATCCAAAACAAATTGCGTATGTGATGCTTAACACATGTCGCTCATGGCTTATTACTGGAGGGAAATTCATTTGTCTTAATAATTACTTAAAAATTAGTAGAACCTGTAATTACTTACTAGTTCACATAAGTTCTGCAGTGTCATAAACCTGACACATTAATTAGAAAGTTGCATGTCAAATATACATGTCAATGAGCACTGTTCACATAATCTTAATCTAAGTGTTTTGATCAAGTTGTAAATTGAGTTGCACCCCTCTCAGGATCTCAAATGAATGCTTGATAGAAAATTGAAAATGATTTGTAGTTGTTGAAAGAATCTTGAAAAGCAAATTATTGAACTAAAATGATTAGAAATAATAAATTCTATTAGTCTTTTTTCTATTAAAAACAATATCTATTAATTGTAATACATCAGCAACAGTGGTAATACAGAAAGCACCAGGGGTAATTCAAAGATTTCACTGCACCCTTGCATTCCATGCACCGAACACATTACCCGTCATACTGCTCAATTCCTAACACAAATGTATGATTTCAATAGTGTTCCCGACGAGATGCAGAGACTCAAATACTCGCTATAAGTTTGATTACATTTCATATGATCTTGACTTCCATTGCAACATCTTGGCGAGCTCTATGATCCTGTTGAAGTCAAACACACCATAACAATGCATATGAGGCAATCAGTCCAATCTACCTTTCCGTTCTATTGCATCCAGATTATGATTAGACCATCAACATAAGAGTGTGGGTGTTGCAATTTAGAACCTGATTACATTTTCTTTTTGCATAAAAGTAAGCAAAGAAAATGTATTTCGAGGATTCAGCCCCCTTTGCACACAAGGGACAGCAATAAAGGGAAAAAAGAACAGAAGGGGATCTCCTCTGTAAAACATCATGTGTTAATTTTATTGTGAGTCATGAGCCACCTAATTACCTTCACTTTGGAAGGAAGACACTGTTCCATATAGCCGTAAAAAAAGAGTTTGGGAGGGGTGGACAATGAACTAGTGTAGAACTAGGATTTACAGAAAAAGCAGGTTAGACATTGAGGGAAACATTGTGCCCGAGAAGCCGCGGATGGAGGAGGAAGAATTGATGGAGACTTCTAGTAGGGCAACAACTTCATTGAAGGAATCGAAGAAAGCCCAACAGGCCAAGGTATTTAATAATACTTTCCTCACTCCTCTCCCATGGGAAACTGTCAATACAGAGACAACCAATGGAAGTCACATTTTACCTACACCTAGATACACCCAAGAGAAATCGAGATGTTCTGAGAGCATCCCAGCCTATTGCACACAAATTCAAAAAACTTGAAATGAGAAGTAGCAGCAGGAAGGGGAATTACAGATGTTGCAACTCAAAGCTGATCCAGTGGCCATGCTCTAACAAATAGGAACATGAAAGGGTGAGAAGGTTCCGACAGTCCATCGACATGCAGCTGATGGAAATTAGCTAGGAGAATTGATAGGTTTGGTCTTTGGTAGTTGTTGGTTTATGATGAAGATCCTTAGTTGGAACGTTAGATGGTGTGGTTCCTTCTCCAAGTTGAGGGCCATAAAACAAACAGTTTGTGCAACTAGAGCTTACACAATATCTATGCAAGAAACAAAAAAAAAAAAAAAAAAAGAAAAAAAAATGGACCTTTAAATTGTTTCTTCTCTATGGCGCAAACAATTTGCTTGCTGGTTTTGAGCTTCCGACCAACGAGGCATCTGGTGGAGTGGTAATCATGTGGGATTCTAGAAGGGTTGAGGTCCTAGACAAGATAGAAGGCCAATATTCCATTTCTATCAAAATAAAAGGCACAGTTTCAGGGGATTGGTGGTTTTCAGCCATCTATGGACCTTGCACGACCTAGGAAAAAGGGAAGTTCCCGGAGGAATTGGCACCAATTTCGACCATGGTGCAAGGTCGTGGTGTTTAGGGGGAGATTTTAATATGGTTAGGAGAATGAAAGAAAAATTAAACTGCAAACAGACCACTACTCAATGAAGCTATTTGAAGAATGGATCCAAGACCTCAACCTGCAGGAATCTGATCTAAGAAACATGTGATTAATTGAAGCAATGACAGAGCCCCACTGTTATGTGAAGCTAGAGATATTTCTCTCTACTGGAAATTGGGAAGAAGGATACCCTCACCAGAAGGTGTGAGGTTTAGAGAGGATAATGTCAGATCATCAGCCAATTCTCCAAGACACTGAGGAAATCAGGTGGGGTTCGTCTCCCTTCAAGTTTGAGAACAACTGGCTTAGCAGGCCAAATTTTAGAGACATGATCTAAAATGAATGGGCTGATATCCAAAACAAGTGATGGGAAGCGTATAAATTCATGACTAAGCTGAGAAACATCAAAGATAAGATCAAACACTGGAGTAGTGGCATAAGCTATGAGACACTATTAGAAGGGAGAAGATGCAAGATAATCTAAGAGCTTTGGATAAACATCTGGAATAGGGGAAGGTGGATAACTCCATCCTTGAAAGAAGGAAGGACATCATTAGAGAAATTTATATGGTGGCCAAAGAAGGGGACATGAACTGTAAATTTTTCCACAAGGTTCTTACCCTTAGAAAGCCAATAGCCACAATTTCTGAATTGGAGGACACAGAAGGAAACATTATAGAAGAGGAGGAAAAGATTCAAAAGAGGATCATAAAGTATTTTGAAGCTTTTCAAGGAGAAGAGCAATAAGATTTGAAGGGTGGAAGGCATAAAGTGGCAAGGTCCAGAAAGAATGGTTGGAAAGACCCTTTGAGGAAGAAGAGATAACTCAAATTGTTTTCAGCCGTGGAGGGAACAAAACCCCAGGCCCCGTTGGATTCACTATGAACTTTATGCAGCAAGGAGTGGAGCACTGTTAAATGGGAGATCATAGCTTTCTTAAGGAGGTTCACAAGGATGTTGTAATCAATAGAATAATTAATGAAACCTACATATGCCTCATTCCCAAGAAAGTAAATTCAGTAAGAGTGGATGACTTAAGACCTATTAGCTTCATCACTAGTCTCTACAAGATCATATCCAAAACTTTGCGAATAGCAAGAGAAAGGTGCTCCAAAGCTGGGGAAACCCAAATGACATTCATTCATGACAAACAAATCTTGGATGCTATCATGATAGCTAATGAAGAAGTGGAAGACTACAAGGTGAATGGGAAGGAGAGACTAATTCTTAAGGTGGACTATGCAATTAGTAAGATGCTGATTTTTTAAATTTTGTCTTAAAAAAGAAAAGGTTTGGAGAAAATGGAAGAAGTGGATGAAAGCTTATTTAAGTTTGATTCTATATTTGAATTTCATAAATGGAAGGCCAATGAGTAAGATTTAGCAATTGAGAGGTTTAAGACAAGGAGACCCAATATCTCCTTTCCTCTACACTTTAGAGGCAGACATGTTCGCTAGAACTATGGACGACCAGCTAATATTATGGAAGGGTTTCAAGTAGGAAAAGACAAAGTCCACATCACTCATACTCTCTATTCGTAGATGACTGTCTCATATTCAAAAAGAATGATTTAACCTGTAGACCAAAAAAATGAACATTCTTCAAAGTTTTTTTTCCATCTGGATTAAAGATAAATGGAGGAAAACTCAGCTTTTAGGGATTAATGTCCCGAATGACCTGATTAGTAAAGCTGTAGCCAAGATGAAAGTGTTGGACGGAAAATGGCCAATCAACTACTAGGGTTTTGTGTTAGGGGGAAACAAAATAAAAGTTCTTTTTTGGGAATCAGTGGTCAAAACAGTTAAATGAGAGTCGAAAACTAGAAGAACAGTTACCTCTCAAGGGGAGGAAAGTGGTTACTACTAAAAATAGTCCTTAAAGCCATAACAACTTACTTCCTTTTTGTTTTTTAGATTCCTGTCAAGGAGGCTGCAGAGATTGAAAAACTACGAGAAGGTTTTTATGAAAAAGTGAGAACAAAAACCAATGATCAAGGAATAAAAATTCGTTGAATTTTGACAAAATTCAACTAACTATTTTGGATTTTTTTGGCTATCAAACAAGAGTCTATTATAAAACTTATAGAATTTCGACAAAATTTCAAAGATTTAGGCAAAATTCATGGACACCTCAATGACTTTGACAAAATTTGTGAAAACTTCGAAGATTTTGGTGAAATTCATTGAATACACAAGTAAATAATATAAAATTTTTAACAAGTACGATGGGCATTAAATTATAAATATTTTTAATATTAAAATACATGTTTGAAACCATTATATTTATACTTTTATATATAAAATGTATCAATTTATATTTATTTTTATCATTTTTAATAGAAAATTATACATATTTTAGCATTTGCATAAAATTTTTTTAACTTCTCTAAGTCAGCAATTTTTTTTAAAAATTCTCACAAATTTTTTGAACTCTTCAAATTAATTCTAATTTTCGCAGATCAAAGTTTGAAACGAAGTAAAATTTTCATTCCCTGCCAAAGATTTAATTTAGTTAGATGGGATAATGTTTGTAAGGACATCCATTAAGGAGGGTTGGGAATTGGAAATATTAAGGAATGTGACTTTTAGGGGTAAAAGCGGTTGTGAAGAATGAACACTAATTTGGAAGCCCCCTAGGCTTGATTGGTCAAAAGCATTCATCATTCCCAAGACAATGGTAGGGAAGCCTCCATCAATAACAAAGCTACTCTTCAATCTCCTTGGAAGGCTATCCGCAGAATTTACCCCAAATTCAAGCCCTAAATTAGATAAAAAGTGGGCAATGGGAAGAAGGTGGCATTCAGGGAAGAAACTTGGTGCGATGCATCTAGATTTAAAGACCTCTTCCCCAACTTATTTAGGCCATTAGACAATCTCAAGAAACCTATAGAAGACTTTTTCATTTGTAGTAATAGTGAGGAAGGCATGTGGTGGGCTTGGAATCTTCATCTCAATAGAAATCTCAATGACGACAATAAGCCACGGAGCTGATAACAATCGTTGATTAGTTTCTACTTGCGAAAGAGGACGATAAACCAATTTGAACCAGAGACTCTTAGACTCTCTTCTCTACTAAATCCTTCCAGCTCAAATTAACCTCTAACATTCACCACCCTCCATTCATAGCTGTGCCCATTATATGGACCATCAAGGCTCCTACAAAGGCAAAAATCCTTGTGTGGCTCATATGCATTAAGAAACTTAATTGTGCTGATATTTAGAAAGGATATTTCCTAACATTTCCCTTTGCCCTTCTCACTGTCTTTGTAGAGAGGTTGCTGAAGATGTATCTCATATTTTTAAGTAATGTTGAACCACAGAAGTTGTTTGGCAATGGTGGCGGTCAAGTTTGGATAGCATTCATCCCCTTTCCTCAGAAGAGCTATTTGTAGTCCCGACTAGCATCTATCCTCAATCTCTTAAAGATTATTAGAGGATAGTTTTGTTCATTATTTGGTACAGTATTTGGCAGGAGAGAAACACCGGACTCTTCAAAGACAAAATCAAACTAGTGAAAGACATATGAGAATGTTCCCAAATTTTGTTTGTGTCATAGGTGTCTTGTACAAATCTCTATAAAGGGTACTCTTCTAATCAATGGTTATGTAACTAGCCAAACATCTTGTAGTCTTTGAAATTGCTGTGGTCTAGATATCTCATCTAGTTGGAGCCTTCTTTTATTAATATATTTCTTAATAGTTTCCTATAAAAAAAAGAGCTGCAGAGCTAGAACTATATTTACAGGTCAATATCACTAGGTATCCCAGTGTTTCCAAGTCCAATGAAAAGGGACTTATTTCCAATAGTTCTCTATGTTATGGGATTCAACTGAAGTACAAGTTTCGAGGTGGGGTGTTTATAGAGCTAGAGGATTTTAAAATCATGAAGTAATAACGTAATTGTGCAAGATTGCCAGACAGAAAAGACCTAGGTTGGTGGTAACTCAATTAAGATTTGAGTCCCCAAACCTTGTATCCCCTCCAATATGAAAACTTTGTCCATCATCAACTTATGGTCTGACATTGTTGCAAACCTTGAAGCCAAATATGAGATGAACTTCCATGGCCTTTTCTGAACATATATCTCCTCAATTTTTGAAACTCCGTACCAAATTGGGGAGCACCATCTACCATATTAGCTTAGTACCACTTTTGCCCATAAAGACTGCTTTCTTTTAAGAATCTCCACATCCATTTGACAACTAAGGCACCGTTTCTTGCAGTAATGTTACCAATTCCAATTCCACCTTTTCTCAATTGGTTTTTTGACAGTATTCCAGCTTATCAAATTGCATCCCCCTCTTTTGTTCCCTCCTTTTCATTAAAAAGATTAAACCTCTTTTCAAAATAATTCATCAACCCCTGTGGCATTTTGAAGATTGATATATAATAGTGTCTTCAAGGGGCTAAGGTGATATTTAGGTGATTTTCCATGTCTAGGAGAGGTGTAGCCTAGACAAAGCCTAAACATGGCAGAGGCAATCAAAAAAAAAAAAAATCTATAATTCCCTATACATGTAGTTAATTATTTACATGCCCCTAAAAAAAATTTATATATGAAATTATATATGTCTAACTTTATTCTACAATGAAGTTCAAATTTTCATACAATGATTAAAAAAAACACTTCATATTAATTAAAATCATGATACAAATTGTTGAGCAACAAATATCTATTGTGGAGTGCTTTCACAGATTTTGACAACACTTCTTACTTGAAGTAAATGAAAAGAATGGGCTTAGGAAGACAGAGGTTTGAGGGTCTATTGTAAAAAGGGGGGCAGGAGGGTTTCTATTTCAAAACCTTTGCTTCTTTTTGTTTTTTTTTTTTTTAATTTAAGACATCTGTCTAAACTTTATAAATATTTGCACAAACCCTCTGTTGCCTACCACCATTGTACCTAGCATTTTCTTGCTAAAATGCCTCAATGTTACCTAAGTGCCTGTTTGCATGATGCCTTGTAACAATGATCAATAATGTGACGGAAGTAGTTATTGCAAACGAATTACTGCCAACCAATCCTGTTCAAAATGAAATGCCCTCTTCCATTCATCTAACATTTTGGGAATTTTTTTAGTGAAAAAACTAGACTATAATAGTAATAATAATAAAAGATCGCCTTTGCTAGACAAGATATCTAAACTGGACCTATTATAGGACCTAAAAGATGTTTTGGCAATTAGATAACCATTACACAAAAGTATACCCCTTAAACATTTTTGTACAAGACACCCAAGAAGCAAATAAAATTTGAGATGGCTCCCATATGACTTCTATTAATCTAAACTTGTCCTTGAAGAGTCTTGAATTTCTTTCTTGCCAAATAGTGTAGATGGAAGGGATGCGGGTGGGCAAGGATAAGATCCACATCACACACCTATTATTTGCAGATAATTGCCTGATCTTCATGAAGAATGAAAAGAAGTCTACCCACATTGCTGTTGATGCACTTCATACATTTTGCTTCTTGTCAGGTTTGTCAATAGATGCCAACAAAAGCCAATTGTTGGGAATAAACATAAACCAAGAAAAGGTGAACAGATTAGCTAAGGAGATTAATGTCTCCATCGGAAGTTGGCCAATCAACTACTTGGGTTTGCCATTTGGGGGAAACCCAACTATCAAGAAAATGGTGGAAGGTTGGAAAGGAAGCTATTTATTAAGGGGTAGAAGATTACTGCTACTGAAAAACAATCCTTGAAGCTATTCCAACAAATTTTCTCTCCATTTTCCAAATGCTAACCAGGGTAGCTGCTGCAATTGAACAATTCATGCAGAGGTCCCTCTAGAAAAGTGAGAATAAGGAGAAAGGGTAGCATTTAGTTCAGTGGGGACAAGTTTGCAGGGACGTGAAACACTAGGGGTGGGCAAAATTTTAGTAAGGAATGTCCTGCTAAGGAGAAAATGGTTGTACCGTATGAGGACAAAACCAAAAGATGTTGTGGACTAAGGTTATCAAGAGTTTCATGGATCACAGACTAAC
>JAJIYU010005750.1:0-21867 GCA_030144865.1 Tinospora cordifolia
AATTAAGGTCTTATTTGCCTATTTTATATTATATCTCCAATATATATTATTTTTCATTTGCCAACCCACAATTTGCACCCAAAGATGTCTTAAAATCTTCGAAATTATTTTACTTAACTTATTTCATTTAGTTTTCTTAAAATTATTTATCTTTAATTATTTGACAAAATTTTGGGTTATTATAACCTACCCTCCTTAAAAAAATTTCGTCCTTGAAATTTATACCCATTTACTTGGGCATCGTTTTGTCAGGTAGTCTAGTTTTCACTAAGTTGGTATGCCCAAGGGTTTTGCTTCTTTAATAGGCAAACACTTAATTAAAATGGTACACTCGGGGTTCTTAAGGAAATAAATTTTATTAATAGAGATAATTGGTACAAAGCCTTATTCCAACTTGAAATTCATAAATGCTAACATATAACAATCTAAAGGTCTCCCTACTACTACTCATATTCAAAATTAGTTCATTTGTCCTAACATTGGACTATGAGGGTTTTTACTGGGGGTCTTGATCTTCCTGAGCCTCAACAACCAACATTTTAGCTTGGTTCTCACCATAACCCTTATTGTCTTGAGGCTGAGGAGCCTGAGCAGGTGCAGTTGGACAATTTCTGGCAAAATGACCCCTTTGTCTGCACACATAGCACAACCCTTGTTTCTTAGCTTGCTTCTTTTGTTCTTTGTCAGTTTGATGAGTTTGTTTTTGTTTCTTGTTTTCCTTTCCTGTCTTTTGATCATTTAGTGGTTTCTCATTTTTATTCTTTACGGATCGTTTGAAGTGGATATCCTTTTTGATTGAATTAATCTCAACTGTCATTCCTTTGGGCATGGTTAGTCTTAGAGGAATGACTAGCTCATTGCTTCAACTCTTAGTTCGTTCTGAACCTCAGGCTGTGACTATAGAGTCCTCATCACCTGTTCGACCACCTATCGAGTGATTTCTACTATTATCTCTGGTGATAGGACGGAAGATGCTACCACATCTGCCCCTTGGTTACTTTGATTAGGTGTGTTGGTGTTTTCTTGGATTCCTTCCATTATCTACAAGCCAAAGCTACTTTAGTATCCCACAAGGTATCACAAAAGTTTCAAATATTCATTTAGGGTACTCACCCATCTTTTCTTATCCTCGGGATACTAAATGTTTTTCCAGACTCGAGAAATGGTCATCTTTTCTACATCATATGTTGTATCTGTTTCCTCAAGTTTTCGTTTCGTTCGTACTATCATCACTCTAGATTCAAGTCTCTAGGTTCTCGATTTGTTTAATGGCCTAAACGTTTTTCTTCTAGGTTCTTTTCATGCATGGGTACAAGATTTGGTCCCAAAGCAAATAAACATTACATCATGCATATCACACAATCACACAATCACGCTAGCACAATAAGGTTCCAAGCTTCCACCTAAGCTTTTAGGTTCAAGTGTCTCATACCACTCTACTCCTTCCACTTAGGCTTTCACTCAGAACAGAGCCGCACCCAAACAATTTTGCAAATTGCTCGATAACTAAGGTTCCTGAGCCCACTATACTCCACCGTCCCATACCAGCGAGCACAGAGAAACCCGTTCTACCAGAGTTATCAATCATTCACCACACATGGTCTATCATTCTCCATGTCCAGGCTTCCTCCATACCCCCAAATTCCTATACATCCCATACTACATAGAAACTGAAAGATACAGAAGGTTTTTGGTCTCATGTCCTGATCAAACAAGTTTCTGTTTTCACACAAGTTTTCATCTCTAGCCTATGCCCTAGAGATTTATGCTTTTGATCTACTGTGCCACCCCTGGCTACACCATGTTTCTACCTATGGTCTTTTTTTGGACCTAGGGTTCAATCTTGTTGACTCACAACCTCTGTCTGGGCAAGATACCATATTTGACATCTTTTTTGGCTTCTATTTACTCTCTTGCCCTAATTTTCTTTCACCTTCTAGTTTTCTTTTAAAGAAAATAAGAGAACTCCGACTACTCGTATAAGCTAGAGGGACAACCTCTAGATTGGGCGGCGAGACCGAGGTCTGCTTAGCAACTGTGCTTTCTAAGGTGGGATAACCCACCTCCCTTTCAATGTTTAACTTTACTTGGGACAAGGCTTACCCACTATCAGCTCAACTTGTAGTCTTTGTATCCAAACAAAATAGTTCAAAATATATTTTTCCTTTTGAAAACACTTTCTAAAACATGTTTCAAACATAGCTGGTAGGGCACTAAAATTTTAATTGAATGTGAAGCCCTAGTTTGGGTTTCTAATTCTCATCAAGCAACTAATGATTGACTTTCTAATTCTTACCCTAGTTTGGGTTTCTAATTCTCCACCTTAAATGCGTCCCTTCTGCGCGCCTCTGAAATTCGGCAAAGTTTCGTTGCTTCAAGTCTACCAAACACTCAAAAACTCTTAAGAACACTCAAGAATAGTTCAAGATCACTCAAGAACTAAGGGGATTGCCAAGAAGAAGGCTAGAGAGGTTCAAGAGGGACTAGTATGCTCTTGAATTGGGATGAAATGAATTTTAAGCATGGGGGTCCTTTATATAGAGTTCAAACTAGTGTAAAATGGTAAGTTTTGTGGTGTGAAACCTGCAAAAATTCAAATTTTCGTGGCCCCAAGCATAGGAAATTAGCAAGTTGGTTTGGAATTGGAAAACCAATTTTATAGAAATTTTTTGGGATTTTTTTCTGATTTTTTTTGGATTTAATTTTGGATTTTCGTTTAATAAATCAGAGCTCGAATCTCAATTGTTGGATTAACCTCAATCGCATCAACAGATTACGAATTTGATTTTGCTGATTGATCTTCGGTCGTTGGATCAGGCGGGTTTGATCTCAGGCGTTGGATCCTTCTTGAGCACATCAACCAGATCATGAAATTAGGCGGATTCGATCTGGACGCTTGGATCTTCCTCGAGCGCAGCGTTCTGTTCGCGATTGATCGGAATGCGTCTTTCTAGGTCGTCAGATGTGCATCGAACGCAGCATCGTTTGCGATCGACCAAAAACGAATCAAATCCGATCCCTCCGATCTTCCTCGAGTTCAGCATCTGATGATCATCGGAACGAAAGTAAAGATCCTGGCCGTCGGATGCTCCTTGATCGCAGTGTGTTCACGATCTCTGAATCCGACTTCGATCTGGGTCGTTGGATTGGGATGATCGATTGTGAGCCGTTCGATCTTGGTGATTCGGTGCTCCTGGGTGTCGTTTTGGACTTCAATCTCATTCATTTGATTTTACAGATTCGTTTTGAATCATTAGATGCAGTTTCTAATTACCAAAATCACTTTCTAAGCTTCTATAATCCGAATTTTAGCAATTATACACTTTCTAATTGACAAAAACTTGGTTATATTGCCCAAATCATTCTATTTTAAGGACTTACTAATGTTTTTTCCTTTCTAATTATTTATATTACATTTATTTGATATTTTTTTTCATTTCTTTAATATTTTTAATGCTAATATTTGGATAATCTACAATTTCCTTTTCCATGTATTTTTATTTATTTCTTATTTTTCATTTTCAGATAATAATTTATGTAATTATAAATTAATATTTACATAATGTTTAATTCATTTTTAATAAACACATGCACACTACATTTTTATTTAATTATATAAATTTTTCTATGTATATATTACCATAATATGTAGTATTAACATTTATTATGCTAACACATACCTTATTCATTCACATATTAGCCCAGTTGTGTAAATATTTTATTTCTATTTATTTCTTAAGCAATTCCTTAAATTTCATAATAAATTCTACTAAACCTTAATTTTCATTTAATTATCAAATTAAGGTCTTATTTGTTTAATTTTTATTATATCTCTAATATATTTTATTTTTCTTGTGCCAACCCACAATTTGCACCCAAAATTTTTTAAAATATTTGAAATTAATTCACTTAACTTATTTTATTTATTTTAAATTATTTGACAAAATTATGGGGTATTACACACAACATCCAAGAACAGGTACAATGACATACGTTCACTTCTCACTTATTCAAGGAACCCTCAGCCTTCATAGGAGGCTTTATTAAGAACACCAATGATGGGATCTGGAAGGAGTCATGTGACAAAAATGGCCACGTCCACGAATCGTCAATAGATGCCACCATCGCCCCAGTACGTGGAATTATTAAATCTTAATTTAATCTTCTTTAATTTCAATAGATTTGATTCCATTGCATATCATCATTCTAGGTATCTAAATCATGTAGCAAGTGATATAAATAACCAAACATTATGCTTCATATTCAATCAAATACTGAAATTATATAACTAGACATTATGCTCAATCATCAATCAAAGCTTTCAAGAATTATACACATCCTAGCATGCATCTAACATCCTAAGCTACACAAACATCATGCTTTGAACTTTAAGTGTACCTAATACTAGTGAGCAATAGAATCCTGCCCACCTAATAATGTGAAATGACCCTTGCGCCTATTCATGAAGATTAATAGTCCAAATTCCAAAATATGAAAAAAAGAAATTTCATAAATTAAACTCTAAATCTTTGAACCCCCAAATTACGATAAAAAATCACAATTCTAGCTCATTCATATCAATTTCCTTATATAAGAGTCTCACATATTCGAATTTCCCATTTCACCACATCAGCATACAAAACTATATTCATTTTCTTCCAAATTCAAAATAGAACAACTTTAATTTTGATTGTTACCTCAAACATTGAGCAGATTGAGTTTTATCGTTGCCCAAATGATTTTTACCCTCCATAACGTCCAAATCTTCCTAAAAACTCGTAGATCTGTCAAAACTGCAAATGAATAGTCAAAACTTCTAGAATTTAGTCTGGAATCACTAATTCATCAATTTAAAAGGAAGATCTGAGCTCAATTTGCTTCGGATCATTCTGTGCTTCAAGAACCCCAAATCACTAATCAATTTTGCAACTTTGATGTTGTTAGCCTATGAGAATTGATTTGAACAAGCTTAAGGCTTCAGAATCTTACCTTAGATGCCTAAAATTATTCTAGATCTGATCTAGATCATTTTGACTGTCTTCAGGCAAAAATCAGATCTCTGGTGACCAAAAACGAATGCCCCAAAGAAAATCGGATCTCTGTGATTCCTCTTCTCTTTTTGCGATTTAAAATTGCATAAACAATTCTCGCATGAACAGTACGTGCACTCATATGAACAATACCCATGGGTATTGTTCATAGAGATTTTTTTTGCCCAGTTCCCCCTTTTTTCGAAATTAGTTTAAAAAAGCCCCCTAACATAACCTTTTTGTTTTCTGATTTTTTTCGCAACTTAAATCGACATGATTTATTTTGTTTCTTTAATAAATATTATAATGAACATTTGAATCTTGTTTGCAAACATTTTATATTTATTTAGTATTTTTAAAAATTTATTTTTGATGTGTACGCGTTGAAACAATTAGGGTTATTTTTATTTTTCTTTCTTTAGATTATACACACGTACATATATAATCAAACCTTTATTTTATTTCTTGATTGATACATTTATAGCTTACTATTATTATTTTTCCCTTTTTCAACATGCATACTTTTAACACTCTCGGGTTATTAAAATCTATTCGCCTAAAAAAATTTCGTCCTCAAAATTTAAATAGAAAGTACATGTATAATATGCCCAATCAATCGATCTTGGTGAAGAGATCTGAGTACTTCCTCTACATCTCATTCTCTAACTCCCAGGTCACATCCTCCAAGTTACGATGCCTCCATAGGACCTTGACTAGGGGTACGTCCTTGATTCTAAGACTCTGCACCTTACGATCAAAATTCTAATGGTTGGCTCCTCATAAGTGGCATCGTCTCGAAGTATTACATCCTCCCACTGAATGACATGAGAAGGGTTTGGCTCCTACTTTCAAAGCGTCGAAACATGGAACACATTATGCACTGAGGACATTCTATTTAGCAAATCCAGCAAATAAACACAAGCACTAACCCGTCCAAGAATCTGAAATGGGCTGACATATAAGGGTGCTAGCTTCCTTTTCCCTCCAAACCGGCGAATCCCCTTCTATGGGCTAATTTTCAAGAAAACCTGGTCACTTGCTTGAAATTCTAAGGGTTTTCTCCTCCTGTTGGCATAGCTCTTTTTTCTGCTCAGTGTTATAGCTAGTCTCTTCTGGATTTGCTTAACTTGTAGGTTCATTTCCTCAATCAACTAGGGTTTAGTAAGTACCTAGTCTTCAAAATCTGCACAGCAAGATGGTTACCTACAGGGTCTGCTATAGAGTGCCTCATATGGAGCCATCCTGATGCTTGTCTGATAGTTGTTATCATAAGCAAACTCAGGTAAATGTAGATGTTTACTCCAATAACCTCTAAAATCCATGGCACATGCTCTAAGCATATCTTCAAGTATTTGAATGACTTTCTCTGACTGTCCATCTGTCTGTGGCAGAAATGTTGTGCTTATGGTGACTCTGCTTCCCAATTCCTTCTGTAAGCTCTACCAGAACTGAGACTTAAACCTAGAATCTTTGTCTGATAGAATAGTCTTGGGAACACCATGTAGTCACACAATCTCTCTAACATATATCTCATCCAGTCTACTCACTATATTAGTGGATCAAATATTTGGGAAGTGCGCCACTTTCGTCAATCAATCCACGATGACCCATACAATGTCATCCCTTCTTAGATTTGCTGGCAGGCCACTAACGAAATCCATCACAATATTGTCCCACTTTCATTCTGGTATCGAAAGTGGTTGTAACAATTCTTATCGCTTCCTGTGTTCAGCCTTCACTTGCTAACAAGTCAGATACTGGGAGACATATCAGGCAATATCTCGCTTCATCCCTCTCCACCAGAAGGTTTTCTTCAAATTTGGATACATCTTATCCCCACCTGGATGCATAGTGTATCTAGTTTGGTACGCCTCATCTAGTAGGGTTCCTTTCTCCTATCCAGAGCTAGAAACACAGAGTTTATCCCCCAATCTCAATGCACCATCTGAATCGAGCCAAAAATCTGTATGCTTGCCCTATCTGATGCCCTCAATTATATCTGAAATACATCTATCAGTATTCTACTCCTCCCTGCTCTTACATTGAATGTCTGGCTGGCAAGTCACAACATACAAATAAGCCTATCTCTCATTTATGTCAATACTCAGATTGTATTCACTAATCAGCTGATATATTTGTGCAATCTCCTCATCCTTTTAATTGAAATTATAATGTTTCTAACAATTAAAAAATTAATTTTCTCTTTAGAATAATTTTCAATTAATTTCAATTCCTTAAATTAAATGGGTAAAATAAAAAATTGAGAAAATTCATGTATTTCCATTAAAAATCCAAGAAAATACATAAGAGTGTATATATCATATTTGTTAACTCAATGCTTGAAAATACGAGTTGTTACATGTATGCAACAACAAATCAATATTTGTGAAGTTCAATGACTCTGTGACTGTCAATGTTACCTTTGATGATTTATCAAAATTTCTTGTTTGTGATGAAGATAACATTCTAATTCAATTAAGTTAGGAAAGCATCAATTCATTTTCAATACTTATTATATGTCCGGCATGATTGGTAATATATCGAGTTTAAGACAGCTCTTAGAGAAAAACTATAACGCTACAATCAATGATTATAGTTTTTTTTCTAAGCGATAAGGAGGAATATTTAATGCGAAAGTCAAATGGCTAATAATCAGATGTTCTCATTGAATATTCAAAATGACATGGTTAAATGTTTGAAAACTTGTTACAAGGACTCATCTTATATGTGACAATTAAAACTTGGGGATTTACATTTTGGTAGACTCAAATTATTGGTCATAAAGTACATAGCTAAAGGTTTTCCATTCTTTGAACACCTTGATCAATTTTGTGGGGGATGTTTATTCATAAAGCAACCAAAATAAAGCTCTTCAAAAGCAAGTAGAACACAAGGCCAAGAGCTACTAGAGCTTGTTCATCGTAATTTATGTGGCCTGATGAAGACAAAGTTTGTTTGCTAAAAATAACTACTTTTTATTATTTATTGATGATTATAGTCTCAAGACTACGGTTTTTTTTTCTTTTTTTTTTGAAGGACAAGTCACAATTTCAAGAAATTCAAAGTGCATGTTGAGAAAGAAAATAGTTACTAAATCACATCCTTAAAGTCTAACAAAGAAGGAAAATTTTCATCAAATGCATTCCATGAGTTTTATGAAGCACATAAAATTTGGCATCCTTCATTGCCTCCATGCCCTCCTTAATAAAATGTTGTTGAGTCAAAGAATAGATGTATATTTAACATGGCTTGAAGGATGTTAAAAATTAAGGTTACATCAAAAGAGTTTTGGGTGGAAACCATCGAGTATGTTGTGTATTTTCCAAATTAATTCCCAACAAAAATTGTGATGAATCAGACACCACAACAAGCATAGAATGGACATAAGCCAAGTGTGTCACATTTAAGAGTATTTAGTAGTATTCCTCATGCCTATATACCTGACCAACACTACTCCAAGCTTGATGATAAAAGCGAGAAGTACGTCTTCATTGGTTAAGATTCTAATTCCAAACCCTACAAGCTTTACAACTCAAGCACCAAAGAGGTTGTTAATAGCCTTGATGTTCATTTCTATTAAGAAGCATCATGGGATTAAATTGTTCTTAGAGAAAATTTTGATTTTCTTTCATTCTATGGAGATGTAGAAGAAAGTTGTTCCAAACTTTGTCACCATTTCTACCTCCTGCTCATATAAATGCATCACTAGAAGCAAGTTTTAGTGAAAGACTAAGGCATATGGGATCTTTGCATGATCTATACAAAGAAACAAGTTAATTAACTCTTTGTTGCCTTCTTGTTGATTGTGAACATATAGGTTTTGAATCAGTTCAAGACAAAAAGAAGGGTGCATGCAATAGATGAAGAAATTTAGACAATCAAGAAGAATGACGCATAAAAACTTTTAGATCTCTGAACAAGTCACAAAGCCATTGGTGTCAAAGGGTTTACAAACTGAAGAAGAATGCTAATGGTCAAGTTGATAGATGCAAAGCTAGATTAGTTGTAAATGGATATTTGCAACATTAAGGCATCAACTATGATAAAGTCTTTGCTCCCGTTATTTGCATGGAAACCATCAAACTTCTCATTTCCTTAACTGCTCAATGGAAATGAAAAATTTTTCAAGTGAATGTCAAGTTTGCTTTTCTGAATGTGATCCTTTAAGAGGAGATATATGTGTAATGAACTTTGGATTACATTGAGGAAGGTCAAGAAAATAAGGTGATAGCATTGAAGAAGGCTTTGCACAATTTAAAGCAACCACTAAGGGAATAGAAAATGAAAATTTCCTCGGGTTCAATAAATACAAGGAGATAAATAGACATTTAATAATAATCATGAGGTCAACTAAAGTTGGGCACACTATGTCATATTCTATCATACATGTTCGAAGGATTATTGGATCATTAAATGGAAGATGATATCATCAAGTAAAGGGGAAATCAAATAAAACTTAAATAATCATACAAAGTTTCGAATAAATAAAACTGAATGGTTTGACTTGTAGGCCATTACATGATTCATGGATCAAATGAAATAACAAAATAAGCTGACAATGAAAGATATTGGGCCTCATGGCCAACTCAAATTAGATCAAAAAGACTCTATTAGGGATTAGTCGATCATCAGTTCAATATATACTTAAAAAGAATAGAAGGGATGCCGAGCCAACCGCAACATCTTAATGCTTATGGGCAAGAGCTCTCGGTCCAGAATTTGGAATCTCTTCGCAAACTCTAGACCTCCATAGTTAGAGAATACATACTTACTTAAAAAGCAAAGAAAGATCATGACCACTTGATAAAATGTGGAGGGTAATAGGGTAAGGTTAAAACAACTTAGTGGATCATCTTAAACACTTTTCATATACAAAAATTAGAACACTAACATGTAATCATTTCTAAAACATGAAGTGATTCGAATAATTCATTGTTTTAGGGTTGACATTAAGACTAAAAGGACTATTATCAAGTATTTTCCTTCTTTTAGATGAGACATCCATTGATTTAGGGCATAATTTATGGACACCTCCTAAATAAGCATCGACCTTGAAGGACACCTTTCTAAAATGCATCCACCATCTGAAACACTTTCAAAAGCATGGTCATGATACAAGTATACCTTGAACAATAACTATGTAGTAGTAATGCATGGGAATGGTACTATACTAGTCCTTGAACCTAACTAAGTTGGGCCCCTTCCCTAGGATGAAAGGCAAACTGACTGGCATAGTACTGTAATGAACCCACTTGCAAGTCGAGTTTGCCAAAACACTATTAAGCCTCCTTCGTATTTCATATACAACATTATCATCGTAATCACAAGAGATGCAGAAGTAGCTAAACAAATAATTACAGTAGAAATTTAAGTCAAACAAAAGTTAATTATATGCATTCCCCTAAATGAAGTAGTAGCAAAAGTGTCTAAGTCAAAATATTTACAACAGTTTTCTTACCCTTTATACATATAACTAACTCTCCAAAAAATGAACTGTGTAGAGGACCTACTAAAATAACCTGAGGACATAGCTCTACGCTATAACCACCTTTTTTCCTTTGTTTATAGTAGAAGAACCTAAAATGTTAGAGTAATGAGCCAAATTGTCAACAATATCTCAGTGAGTAATGGAGTCTAACCTATAACTTAAAATAAGAATTTCATAAAACAATGTTATGTATGCATGAACCAATAATATTATGCGAGTGAATGCAACAGTTAATAAATTTTAAAGCTACAATGCAGTTGTGCACCTTTCATTTTGAAAATAATTTTAATGATGAATATACATGTCAAGGCTCTCACTAACCTCAAATGTAATAATAAATCCACTTGAGGATGCTTACGAGATAACTAGGCATATTCTCATACAACATCATAAGGATCTGCCAATGCATATCTCATGTATGGCAGCCTCAAATCCTCAGTAAGTGGTCCATTGAGAACTCGCACAAAATGTACTTCTTGGTACAATGACATCTAGTCCTCAAGCTCAACCACATCCAATACCCTAACCTGTAGCATCGAACCTCAAGATTTAGTGCACATTTTCATTTAAAACCCCCTTTAAAGAGTGTAAATGCGTTGTAATATGTAATATTATTTCATTTATAAATAGAATAGCAAGTTTAAGTGGTAAATTAGAAAATACTACTCACAAGGATGCTAAGCTCCTGGTGTTGCTCTCGTAACCAATCGCATCCTGCTAACGTTTGATCTTGCGTAATTAATATAGTTTTTTAATATCTACATGAAACTTGTCTTAAATCTAACTTTATAGTCCTTGATCAATCAAAGGATTGACTCGGTCAACTATGATCTATTTATGGATTTGGTCAATTTTGTTTAATACAGTCAACTCTAACCAAGCATAATACTCGTTGACCTGTATGATCAATAAGGTCAATGTGGTCAACATGGTCAATTGATACAATTAAGCCCTTAATAATGACCCAAAATACGAAAAATCTATACCGTCGACACACGTCCCACTTTTGGTATACAATAGCCAACCTTCTTTCATAAATTTGGCAGTTCTTTGTAATAAATAAGAAAAATTTAATTATCTCTTATATTACACATTTTTTTCTTACTAAGTACTTCATAATGTTATATACAACATTATATAACATTTTCTATCATTGAACATTATATCACCTCATATACAATTTTTTTCATTTTTTTATTAATTCTCAAATTACATAAATGCAAATTTAATATATCAGTTGACCTTCAAAAATCCTAATTTTAATATTATTTAGTTCAGAATTTTATTCTGAAAATTTCAATACTCTCCAACTAAAATTTCAATCTTATTAGGTATAGCCCTATGTGTCGGCTTTCAATTATTATATAAATTCTTAGGGCCTACAAGGGTAGTAAAAAAATTATATATTTGTATTCTACTCATTGATTTAAACACAATGATATATATATTTTACTTCTAATGAAAATACACTCTAGTTTTGGGTCACACAAGCGACTAACACTTTTATTGAAACCTACACTAGCAAAATTGTAACTCATAACTTTCACAACAATTTTGAATTGAAAAGTGGTGAAAATAATTTACCCAAAATAATGAATCTTTGAGAAAGTGGTGACTTTTTTTTCCTTCCCTCTTTCTTTCCTTTTTCCTTCCTTTTTTTTTCCTTCCTCTTTTTTTCCTTCTTTCGCTTGCCTGTCTTTTCCTTTCTCTCTTGGACTTCCATTTTTTTCTTTCATTCCTAGATGAGAAACTTGTGAGCAAGAATGAGGGAGACAAGCCTTTATATAAAGAGGATGTTGGGGTTGGTCCCACCTCATTAAATGTTGAGATAATTTTTTTTTATCCATCCAGCTCATATTTGCTCTATCCAATTTAATCATGTATGTTTTTTTCCAAAATTTCTTATTTATCCAACCAACTCACCATGATTATCTTTATTTATATTATTATTATTATTATATTTTTCATTTATTACACACATTAATTAATATCATTGCCGTAAAATAATGTATTTTCATTTATAATTCATTAATTCATACATGAAAATACATGTCGAACCCGTTGACTCAATGTCTAAAAATATGGGTTGTTAAAAACTAAGCTTATCTCTAATTGGAGATTGTTTAATGGTGATTGAATATTAACACACCACGCCATTCTACTTACTAGGGACAATACTCATAGTGATCAAATATGATGCATAGCACCAATTTGTGTTTGGTTTATTTATAGTTGGAAGCAAACTATAAATAAAATAATTGTATACAAATATACATCATATTAATAAGTACATTGTCAACAAAATTCCATCATTCATAACATGACATAGTATGTAATTTAAAACCCTAATATGTTTTTAATCATGAAATCATTCAAGCATGCAAACTAACATGGAATCAAAGACATACTAACATGAATCTAATCTAGGATTCAACAAAATGGATTTATTCATATTCAAGTTTCAATAATCATAATATAAGAGAGAGTCAAGAGGCATTTCCACTTGTAATCGCATTCGAAGTTCCTTAATTTCTGAGATTTGATACTCACTCCCTTGAATTTAACCTATCAAGTTTCAGTGTTAAGTTTAGTTCTTATTTTATACTCAAATATACTTAAATCTTATTTAGTTTTATTTGCATTTTACCATTTAAGAATATGATACGGTGCTCTAATTACTTCCCTCACTAAATTGATCATATCTAGATGCCTCAAAGTTCATTACAATTTCTATTTCAATCTAGAAGAGTCATTAATTATGACTTCTTAAGACTTGTTTTATAGGAGTTTGGGATTCATAATGCATAATCATAGTCATCATGGACCTGTTGTATTGAAACAATGGATATGCTCTATTTTGGTGGTCTTAGTTTTGTCATTTCACATGACTAACCATTTGGGACCCACTTTAACACTTAGGTTGTGTTCTTAAGATGAGTCTTAAGTTTAATTTAGGCACTCTTTGTTACTCACGAGGGCATATTATGTTATTCATAAATAGCACACCAAAAGTGTCCCCTTTTTAGGTTTTTCATATTAAATTAGTGACATATAAGGCTATGGACTACGGTTCTCATTCTAGTCACCTCTCTTCAGGTCCAAATCACACCCTATTGATAAGAGTTTTAGCATGGCACAAGGTTTGCAACCTTTAGTCCTGTGCTTTTTAATACTATGATACATGAAAACCACATTTTTGAGTATTTTCATGCTCATTTTGGCTCCTAAATTAAAGCAAATCCCTTAGAGATTTGTTCTTATCTTTCCCCAAAAATTTCCTCATTGCTCTCTTGCTGTTCTAAGTGTGTAACCTACTATTATATAGCTGCACACTTGTAACCATACTTGCACACATTTAAATGCTTTGAAAACACTTAGATGTTTTGCTTGTGGCATGTATGTGTGTATGTGGGGCTAATGTTCTCTAGGTCATGTATCCACTTTGGGACAAATTTTTGCTCTATCCTAATGAAACACCGAGCCTCCCCCTTTTGGCACATACCATCTAGTTTTTGATTAGGAGGGGTAATTACCATACTATCTTCAAATTAGCAATAATAAGTAAGCATATTATCGTCACATGCAAATCATCAATCAATCATCGTGGGCCACCTGAGAGGCGGGTTCTTCACTTTTTCTATTTTTGTTTCCTTCTATTTCTTTTTCTATCCCAACTCTATGAGATTTCTTGCGACATGTCAACTCATATAGATCCCACACAAATACTTTGACACCTTTAATGAAATAAATCAATATCATTTATTTAAAACTCAATGAAAGTTTTCGAGTTTTTTACAATGAAATAAACCTTGAAAAGTAATAGGGAATCTAGGGCCAACATGCCTGACTTTAAAACCAAATCGTGACTTTAGAAAAGAAAACTCTAAATCTAACCCACGCAGCCTTTGATCTTTAGTTTCCTAAAATGTTAGAAAAAAGGGTGAGCTCAAGAGCCTAGTGGATCATAACAAATATTTAAATCATTGTTCCAATCAAATGAAGCATGCATACCAAACACTTCAATTGATTAGGTGATTCAAACAATTACTTGTTTATAGTTGTTGTTAACACAGAAAGGTGCTAACCTTGGTGTTTTCTCCACATATTCACATCTAAGGATAAATAGCAAATCTATGCCAATTCCCAAGAGATATAGGGACACAACCATCATTCCATCTCTGGGATATAGAGACACACCCATCACCCATGGTCCAGGAGCTAAGAACATACCCATCGTTCCATATCCTGATAACACCCATAGTGATCTTGTGTTGAACACTGCGTTGGTACGTGGTTTGGTTCTTCATTAATCTTTTCATAAGGGTAAACCAAACAATAACATATTTAAACAAGGTATAAATATGAAACTATCATGTGAGCATGGTAAACATCATAGGGGTGTTATATCTCAGATCATAGATCATGTTATCACATATCATGTATCATTATTCATAACTCTAAGCATGCATATTCAAGGCATAACATGTACATTCAAAAAAGAACATGAATATTCAGCATGATCCTAGAGTAACAAGCATACATGCGTACATCAACTGAATCAAAATAATAAGTTAAAACTGAAAATCATCTCCATCTCAAAGCCTTAGTTCCTTCTTGTCCTTGGTATCATTATTCCAATCCTTCTTTGAGCCTTCAACCTTGAAAATTAAGATTCGATGCATAATTTTTTATGATTACGGTATTTTGAACATTCTTTAATCACATCCTAATGATTCCTATCTAATATGACCTTTAATTATGCAAGAATATCACCCTAGATGAGTTTCAGTATGATCTTGGGTTTGTGTGCCATGATACGGGAAAAGATTCCGCAATAATTAGAATGAAAAAGTGAAAAATAGGAAGTGCAAAAGCGCTATCAAGGTAGGCTACTGAGGTAATACCTGCATTACCAAGGTGGAGTACCATGGTAACCAATGAGTGTTACAGGAGTATCATATCATTTTTGCAGTAGGCTATCACAGCAACCGGAGGAGTTTCTAAAAAAATAGTGTCATTACCACAATAGGCTACAATGGCAATTAGAGGAGAATTTGCTGAAACCAGAGGAATACGAAGGCATTATCGCGCTAACGATGATTACTACAATAGTAACTAGTATGAAAACTAGTTTTTTGTGTATGTTTCTTCCCTTCTTTGCTTTCCTATGACCTTGACATCCTAACACTTCCAATTCTAGACCATGAATCTTGCATTTGAGACTCAGATTTGTTAAATCCTCCAGTTCCTCATAAATAATGTCTAGCAGTGTGTTCTGGCTTTTGTGCTACAAAATTTTGCATTCTCCTCCTACTTACTACTATAGTTGTTGTGTGGAACAACTAGGGAGTGAAAGAATGACTAGAAGAGCCTAGGAAAGCAAGAAGAGAAGTGATTCGCACTTGCTTGAGTGGGAGAATGGGTGCTTATGCTTAGGTTTATATAGAGTTTGCATTGACAAGTTTTGGGAAGTTTTTTTGTTGTTTCCTCAGCCAAAACCTTTCTAAAACTTTGTTTTGCTTGCTTCCCACGCACAAATATTAGCAAGTTGTGTTTTTAGAATTTGCCCATGCATTGGAAGCTTCTCGTGGCCATTTTGGGAACTTTCCAAATTGTTTTTACGCAAGTTTCACATACGTTATCCCGATAGGGAGAAGGCATTACTGCATCAACCAAAGTGTAGTTGTGTTCGTTGATTTTTTTGGGAAAGAATACACTACCGTAGTAGTGTTCTTCATTACTGAAGTAGAAAGTGGGTTACATGTTTGTAGAGTTGTAGCACTCCAATTCTTAGTCCTTTTGTTTCTGTCACATTGGGTTCACACATGGAGAAGTACGTCCATTCTACATTAATTACTAGTACACATGCACTGTCAAGAACCGAGACGTTGCTTTCTTCATTTTTAAATTACATTATAAACTTTGTAGACATACTAGATCTCATATAAATGACTTATCGTGTTTTTGGACACACCAAAAGTTATCTCATGGAAACATATAGAAAACATTAGACACATGAACCATTAACTTCAACGTATAAAATTTATAAAAGGAAGTTTCCAAATGAAATCTCTAAAACATGGCCTATGTGGCCAACATCTATACCATAAAAAGAATTAATAGTTTAAATCAGTCTGTCTAATACCGTAAATAAAATTGTCTGAAATGAAATAAAATGATTCCCTTCAATTATATGTCCAATTAATTTAGCAAAAGTCCATTTGCTCAAAAAGTCTCGATGAAATGAAGAATGAAATGAAACAAAGATAAATTTATGAAAATTGAGATGCAAAATTATTGAGGCTTAAATGATAAATGAAATTAATTCATTAGAATTTTATTTGTCAATATGGGTGTCATAAGAAGGAAATTAGAAAGTTGCTCAAAAGCATGGTCTCATGCGAGAGAAAATACAAAATAGAAACATTTACACACATAGTGGTGCATCCCACAAGAATAAAGAAGGAATGGAAAATAGAAACATTTACATGATATCACATCCAAGAGAAAAACGAAAGATGGAAACTTAGAAAGTCTCAAAACCGTGTTACTCACATGTGTGAACAAAGAAAACAAAATATAAAGTTTCCAATATTAGAAGGTAACACAAATAGAAGTTCTCATGTGTAAACATGTACTTGACACCCAAGGTAATAAAATGGGAAAGTTGCTCAAGTCAAGATTGTGTTCACACATGACAAGGAAACTCAATTAAGCTCAAACTGTGTGTTCACACATGAGAAGTAAACTCAAACAAAGTTCAAATTTTGTGTTCGCACATGAGAAGGAAACTCAATCAAGCTCAAACAATGTGTTCACACAAGGAAAAAGAAACCCTATTTTCTCACTTGCCCAAACTATGTGCACACTCACTCCTCACATGCCAAAACGTCCACACAAGACAGATGGAAAATTATTATGTGAGCACACTCAAAACAGTCCTCTAGTTCTTGGAAAACTCTATATAAAGGCCCCTTATACTCTCATTCTCGTCATCCCAAAGCAAGAGCTGATAAGATCCCTCTTGTTTTCTCTAGCCTTCTTCTTGGCAACCCCCTCAGTTCTTGAGTAATCTTGAACTTTTCTTGAGTAATCTTGTGTGTGTTCTTGGGTGTTTGATGGTCTTAGAGTATTGGAGTACTACCGGATTTCAGAGGCTTGCAACTAGTTCATCCAATTGATGTGGAAGTGATTTCTAAACTTTTACTTTGTTGTTTTAAATTAATGAGATGTTCATGCATGTTTAAAATTCAGTTTGTTATGCATGTTTTAAAGTTCAGTTTATTAAGCATGCTTTACTTTCCGTTTATCTTGTTCAATCATCATTAAATCATGCCATGCTTAGAACTGACACGCTTAACTTTATTTTGGATGTGTTTTGCATGAATGTGACGTTTTCATGTTTTAATGTTGATATAATATTCATGCCGAAATTCATTGAATTAGTTTATAATTCATGAACGTTGATTAAAGAAAGATGATTAATGAAAAGAATAACATACTGTCACAGTGATCCACAGGGATTATTGTGGGTGTTCTTTACTTGTGAGTAGTTTACACGAGAAAGGTCCCAAAATACTTGGAACATGGGTGAAATCCTAGGTCCAATGAAATTTGGCATAAAGAAAT
This sequence comes from Tinospora cordifolia, assembly GCA_030144865.1. Lineage (NCBI taxonomy): Eukaryota > Viridiplantae > Streptophyta > Magnoliopsida > Ranunculales > Menispermaceae > Tinospora > Tinospora cordifolia. The sequence continues at coordinate 18,148 of JAJIYU010005750.1, forward strand.
ATTTTTCGCTCAAGGGAGGTATTTTGATAAGAACATCAAGGTTGATCCCTTTCAGTCTAATTTACAACTAAAAATAATAACTTTCTTGAATCACTTAATGTTTGTAAGTGTTTGATTTGTCAGTCTAATTGATTTGAAATAATGATTTATATGTTTTAGAATAATCCACTAGGCTTTCTGCTCACCCTTCCTGTTTCACCTTTTTCAGGGAATTGATCACATTGAAGAAGCATGACAATAGTTAAGATATTTTATTTAGAAAGTTTTATTTAAATGTAAGGGCATGTTGCCCAATAATGAATATTCCACTATAGTTTGAACATGAGTGATGTACTCTTTCCTTTATTCAAATAATAAAGAATGTTAAATATTTATTTTATATCTAATTGGTTTGTCTTGTTGAATTAATTATTTGAATCTGAGCGAGTTAAGTACTATAAATATTCAATAAAACTTGGGATAAAAGAATTAGAAAGTCGAGTGTAAGTCAATTGTAAAGTAATATCAGCATGGATCCACCTTGTGGTTAAGTCCAAATATGAACTCAGGGGTTCGGGTTTTTACAGTCTTGAAGGCCATATGCCTAATCTAACCCAAGTACTCAAATGACAATATCACAAAACAACCTCCATAGTGACATTTGTAACTAAGTGGTACGATCTCCTGGAGATGTTGGTCAACAAGCATCGTCTCAGATATCACCTGAAATAGAAAAGTGAGGTGAGGTTGAGAACCTAGTGGATCATACACATTACATTAATAGCATTATTTTAATCAAACACAAAAAATGCAACCACTTATCATGCATTAGGCGTTTCAAACACTAGATTGTTTAATAGTCGTTACTTGGACCGAAGGGCATAATCCCAGTGTAACACCCCAAGCCCCTAGAAACAGGTTTAAGCTCGACCACAAGGCAAGTTGGGTCCTATTTTACATTTATAAGTACACAACTTGTATCTCGATTCTTTTATTCTAACTCTTATTTAACATTTCATGAGTGTCTCACCCAATTTGATCAATTTTAAATTCAATAAGGCATTATAAGTAGAAATAGGAATATTCTTAACGTTTCATTTATTAAAGAAAATAAAGAAGTACATTATTGAATTCATAATCAAGAGTACATAACTCAAAATTTTAAATTAAAAATTTAGTGAAAGTCAAATAATTCTAAAGTGGGCAACATGGCCTTACATTAAAAAAAAAAAAAAAGAAGCTTTCCAAAAATAAAAACTTTCTTACTATCAAATTACCATTGCCATCATATTCAATTTCCTAAAAATGTTAAGAAGAGAGGGGTGAGCATATGGCATTTAAAATCACTAACACATTCAAGGTTGCACACTTTCATACATTAAGTGTTTCACACAACAAGTTGGTTTCAAGTTGAGGTTATGATTGAAAGGGGGTCTATTCCCTTGATATTTTTAATTTAGATACCCCTCTTTAGGGTGGAAAGACATTCTTTTGTTGCTTTTCATTGGATGTCAGGTACCAAGTATCTCTTAGTTGCACTTTGCAGCTAGATATTCCAAGCATGTGTTAAGAACACACATAACACCCATACGGATCACTATGACAATGCATGGTTCTTATCTTCACTTTCTCATGTTTAAAATCACATAATCATGAAAAGAAATTTAGAATATAAATCTCAAAATTTTAAACAACTAAGAAAGCATGGAAACATCATATGGCATGCTTGAAACTTTAAAATAAATCCTAAACATGGATTCTAAACATGGTATGCTCTCATGAGTGATTAGAACATAAAAATATGTTAAACTACAAATAAAACATGATTAAACATGTTGATAACTGATATTAAACATGCTGAAATCTAAACTAAACATGCATGAGCATGCTAGGAATTCAAACTAAAAAGATAGTGTTCTAGGAATCTCCTCCACCTCAATCCTAGTTTCTTGTTGAATATGGCAGAGGTTTCCCTTATCTACCACTTTTAGAACTTGAAGAACTTTCAACCACCAACAAAAGCACTCAAAACAACTCACTAGAAGATTGAAATTATAGCTTCTCACTTGTGAACACAAGAGAAGTGAGAAGAGATGCCAAGAAGAGGGTTTAAAACAAACACAGAGGGAATTGTCAACTCTTTGCTTTGGGATGAGAAGAATGAGAGCATTAGGGGGTTTATATAGATGTTCAAGTATACTAGGGGGACATATTTGTAATACCCCAAAATTTTTTCAAATAATTAAAGATAAATAAGTTTGAGGAAAATAAATAAAATAAGTCAAATAGATTAATTTCAAAGATTTTAAGAAATTTTGGATGCCAATGGTAGGTTGGCACATGAAAAATAATTTATATTGGAGATATAATAAAAATTAAGATAATTAAATAAAAATTATAATTTTAGTGGAATTAATTATGAAATTTAAGGAGTTGCTTAAGAAATAAATAAAAATAAAGTATAAATACACATATAGGTTAATATGGGTATGAAGAAAAAAAATGTGAATACTACATATTATGGGGATATGTACATAGAAAGATTCATATAATTAAATAAATTAAAAATAAATTAAACATTATAGAAATAATGATGTATAATTACATAATTTATTATCTGAAAATAAAAAAATGAAATAAATAAAAAATACATGGAAATGAAAAATATTGATTATTTATTTAGTAACATCAAATATATTAAAGAAATGAAAATATATATATAATAAATGCAACATTAAATAATTAGAAAGGGAAAAAATTTAGTAAATCATCAATATGGAAGGGGATATACAAGAAAATCAAGTTTTTATCAATTTGGAAGTGTCCAATTGGCTAAAATTCGGATTATAGAAGCTTTGGAAAGAGATTTTGTAATTAGAAACACGATCCAACGGTCCAAATTCGATCTGTCCGATCCAATGAATAAGATCAAAGGCTTAAACAACAGCCGGGAGCACCGAATCACCAAGATCTGACAGTCTGCAATCAACAAGATCGATCCAACAACCCAGAAGCGATCAGACTAATCGAACGGACGGGATAGCTTTCGTTAATCGTGAAAGTATAGCAATCAAGGAAAATCTAACGGGCAGGATCTATGAATCCGTTTTGATGATCATCTGTGCTACACTCGAGGAAAATCCAACGGCGAAGATAAAAGCCGTGTGGATCTGATCGCAAACCAGTGACGCGCTCGAGGATGATCAACGCTCTAGATCAAATTCGTTGATCTTGATCCCGATCTGATGCTGTGATCGAGGACCATCAACGACCGAGATTGCACCCGCCAAAACAAAATCGTGAACGTACACTCCGATCGAGGTTGATCAATGGACGAGATCGAAGATCTGATTCAACTGCTTGATCCGAGAACGATCCAACGGTTCTGATCTAATCAGAATGCGTGTCTTGAGACAAATCCAACATTCTAGATGTTTTCCACCCGATGTGATCACGAACGATATCCCGAGGACTATCTGATGGTTCCGATTAGCTGCTTCGATAAATAAACGAAAATCCGAATAAATCATCCAAAAATTCGAAAAAAATGTTTCTAAACTCCAAAAAATTCCAAAAAAAAATACCTACTTTTTTCCTATGCTTGGGGGGTTTTTCGTTTTTGCAAGTTTTCCACCAAAAAACTTGCCATTTCACACTAGTTTGAAGCCTATATAAAGGACCCCCATGCTCACAATTTCATTCATCCCAATTCAAGAGCATACTAGTCCCTCTTGAATCCTT
>JAJIYU010005751.1:0-21784 GCA_030144865.1 Tinospora cordifolia
AGAGAGAGAGAGAGAGAGAGAGAGAGAGAGAGAGAGATCTTACAATCTTGGCAATAATGACATCCTCGTCACCTTGAAGTGAGACAGCCACTTCCTCCAAGATTGGGGCCAATTTTTGGCAATGTCCGCACCAAGGGGCATAAAATTCCAGAAGAACTGCATAACAAAATTGAGGACATTATATCCTATGTGTCTATCCAAACTTAGTGTTTGAACTTCATGATTTATGAAAGCATTTTACTGTCCTCCCCCTTCATAAAATAGCGCATTATTGGCAACTCTCAATAACTATTTCAGTTTCTCAGTATAACAGAGTGTAATTAAACCAACCATCATCATCAAGGCATCAATTAGAAATAATTGAACAAACAAGGCTGGACTAGGACATACCACAAAAATTACAGAACATAGAACCATGTGCTTAACTAAAAACCCACAGAGACAAAAAAAAATTAAGGAATCCCGATCACTCAGAAAAATAGAAGACCAACAAATTATCAGAAACTTTTGAAACATCAATTATACCTTGGGTGTATCAATACCAATTGTGTACAAGCATTGCCCAGGTTAAGACTTGTATTTTATGCCTGGTTAAAGAATTTCAACTTTTTATCTCAATTATAGTAGTTAGATTAATCCAGCAAATAAAATAAAAGATTAGCAAATACCAAATAATGTGAAATCGTTTTACAAATAAGTATTTAATAAGAATTTCTTAGAGTTCCTTATTGGAAAACAAGGGAAACATTTTTATACCTTCATTGTTCTATTCAGAGATGTAAAAGTTAAATTAAAATAGTTTTTTAAATTTTCAGTAAAAATTTTAACCAAACATTTTTATACAATTATTGTTTTTAAAATGCATACCAAAGAGAACCTAGATGTTTGCTGATCGGAGAAGAAATGGTCAACAGAATGTCTTCTTATACATAAGATTCAAAGTTAGATTCTAAAAGAGTAAACTTGAGTAACTCCAACAACAAAAGTAAAACAAAATATGGAGAACCTGGAAATCAGTTATAGAATGTTTCAATTACAATGTTACCTCATAGCATTCGCATCAGCTTTTTAAATATGAAGCACATATACAGCTCTATAGAAGTAACACTGGAATAGTGACGATATTAATAAAAGAAAAAAAAAATTCCACCAAGCGTACTAATGATCTGCGCAGTGTATGAAATATAGAGACCCAAAAATTAAAAAAAAAGAAGAAGTTCCAAACAAGCTCTGTTTTACATGCCATATATTTGATGAATACTTTGCCCGATTTGTGCCATTTTAGTGCTAAAAACAATCAAGTAGAGATACTCGACTAATAGGAAAAATAAATTTTCAATTTCTGGCAGATGTCAGATTATAAAAAAAATTACTGAATGTGATTGTCAATGATCCAAGTTTGAAGATAGATATGAGAAAAGGCAGGGGAGAGTAAACCAACTCCACAAATGATAATGACAAAGGCACAATGGGTGCATACCATTTTTCCCAGAGTTCATAAATTCCTGAAGGGTATCAGCAACAACAACCTTAACAGGTTCATTGTTAACTTCAGGAATAGGTTCTGACTTTGTGTATTGCTTCAGATTACCATCCTGCAAGCATGTAGCAGAATAAGAGAACTCCAGATGCAAAAGTTAAGAGTAATACCAAGATTGAGAAACCAAGAATCACCATGTATTCCTTCAACCAAGCTGCAATATGATCAGGTTCCAAATTGGCTTTTAGATATTTCTTGCCATCATTCTCTTGTACAATTATGAGGGGAGTCTGCTCCTCTTTGAGGCCAAAATACTGTACATTCAACCAGCATGTAAAATAAGTTTAGCTACAGACCTAACAACAGAGGAAAATTGTGTAAAAGAAAATTCAACTTACCTGGAAGGCACCTTGACTGGCTTCAAGATCACCCATGAGAAAGCCCACTCCCTTTCCTCTGTAACTCTTTGCAGCATCTTGGAATTTTGATGCAAAAGCATCAGCAATGCTGGTGCTCACATTTAGAAACAGCATGGCCTACCAAAAATATCAAAGATTCAGTAAAGAAAGAAACAAATCCATTGAAAAAAGAAAAGTATGGAAGTGTAAAAGACCAAACCAGCCGCATCAAAAAAATAAATACAACATAAGAAGTAGATGACTAATGGATCTATTAATTCAAACTAGGATAATTTCAAAGAAAAATAATGCAAATCAGAATCATGTCGCACCAAAAATCCAATGGTAACAGCTGATTACAGTGAAGCACAACATGCCATAACATTGGGAATGTAAGGCCACAAGGAAATGTCAGGCTCAGGGAAGAAGCAGAAATATCCTCAACCAACATCGTGCTGCTAATTAACCATTTTAAATGCACCGACCAGTTTATACCTAGTGAGACTAAAGCTGACTTGAGTGTATAGGCTACGTTACCTTGACATTGGGACTGTTGAAGAACTTTATAACGTAAGGGTGGTTGCTTGGGTCTTTGTTGAACATCGTCACAATAGGCACACTAGCCTCTTCAATAAACTTCTCCAGTGCATCAACATGGAAGTCCTGTAAGGAAATAGCATATCTCATATCTTAATTCATAAGAAGAAAAAAGCTAAAAAAATCAAATAACCCAGAAAATTTAGAAATAACATTGCTTTTAATTTGAGAAGACCCTAAAATACCTTGAAATCAACTGAGAGCTCATCAAATGGTTTGAACAATCTAACTAGAGGACCGCTCACGGCATCACCTCGTGGAAGGAGTTTGGCATCCTTGGTGTGAGCAAAGTCATAGTCAGAACGGAGCTTGTCAGCTGTTGCTGAGAAGTTCTCATATTCCTCACCAGAAAACTCTGGGAAAATTCCAACCTAGAGAGAACGTGCAAACACATTAGTGATCAAACTGCATAACTTTGACAAACAGAAATTTAAAAAACAAATAAATAAATAAATCACACTAACCACAACTATCTTCTTGCCACTAATAAGGCTACCGGCACCTTCCACTGATGTGATTTCAGCAGATGCGGGACCTGCTTGCTTCTTCAGATATTCAACAATACCATCTGCTTCCCGAGGACCTTTGTATTCTTGAACATCTTTTCCACCATTTCTTAAGATTTTAATCGTAGGATAACCTCTAACATCAAATTCACTGGCAATTCCTTTATTTGCTTCATCATTGGCATCAATTTTTGCTAAAATGACCGGAGGGTCATTGTTGACCAATATAGAGGCCGCTTTCTCATACTGTAATTAAAAATATGAAAAAATTCTCATCCAAAAGTAGTCATAATATCTCCATTGTAAACAATCTAGCAAGAAAGAGTTACTCACCTCAGGAGCTAGACTCTTACAATGCCCACACCTGACAAAAAAAGTGATAGAGAAAAAATCAACAAAAGGATACAAATCAATGTTTTATCATACTCGTACAAAAGAAGCATTCAGTATTATGGATTTTGCAAACCACCATCTCTAGAACATTACATTATACAAAGGAAGGAAACCAGCAGCAACTTATCTATTTTATCAAATGAAAAATAAATAAGTTTTTGATCTTATATTAACTGTAAGAATTTAAATAAATAATAAATAAATAAATAAATAAATAACTGCTCACTGAAAGACCAACTTGTAGATCTGGTAAAGGAAAAAAAACCCAGTTTTTATGTACACTGATAGCACCAACCCAAAAATGAACGCTCTTCATTAAAAAAAAAGCCTCTCTCATTTCAATCGTCGATCAAGGAGTCCAATCAATTCCAATCCACAGAAATGTAGAAAAATACAAATAAACCAAAGCGTAAAAACAACAAATTAACAGATAAAATGATACAATAACAAGATCTAGATCCATACAACATCAACCATGTTCAGATTCACCAAAATATGACAAAACAAAACGAAGTCAGACTAAACTTCAAGAAATAACAACGAGTTACAAGAAGAACGAGAAGAAACAATACCAAGGAGCGTAAAACTCGACGACGATGAAAGGCTGTTTGCTGACAAAATCATGGAAGTTGGTGTTATCCAAAGTCACAACGAACTCCTTCGCTCCCTCACTTTCTCCATCTGCAGAGATCAAATTGAAACACGAAACAGTAACTAAAAACGCCACAAACAAGAACCCTATCGGAACCCTAACCCTAGTCTCCATCTTCAACCCTTATCTCTTTTTCTTGTTCTTCTGCTTCTTCCGCTGCGTATTTATACGCAATATTGAATATAAGAATGGCAAGTAGTAAAGAAAGAGAGAGAAGGACGAGAAGGGAGACAAGAAAATGGCCTTATAGAGAGAGTGTCTGCGAACGGCACGTTTAACGTGCAGAGAGGCCGCAAGATCACGGACGATGAGATGACGTGGCATTACTCTACATCATAATTACAATTTTCAACGAATAGAGATTTTCCACGTGGACAATGGTGTGATTTAATTAGATACGTGTTGAATGGTCGCCGCACTGAAGTGGATGGAGACGGAACTATGACGGAGAATAGTTACATTTTCTTGTTGTTGTTTAAAAATAATTACTCTTTATTTAGCTAAATAATAGCTGTAAATTTTTCATAAATTAACTGGTTTTTATTTTTAGTTATAATTACAAGAGAAAATAATTAAAAAATTTTAAAGCAATGAAAAATATAAAAGAGACATGTCAATTTACCTCTGTAAATTTTAATTATAAAAAAATTATTAAAAAATAATAGGAAACAAATAAAAAAATATTCTAAGAAGGCTGGAGATTTTATAATGATTCAGCATCCTATCTTAGTTAAATTTTTTTACATTTGAAAGAGGCCTATAATATTTAAAAAGCTCTGAATATTATGTCTGAGTAAATTTTAAATAAAAAAAGAGAACTATAAGAGTAGTCTACGCATAAAAGATGATATATTTTAAATAAATTCAAATAATTAATAACCTTAAATTTAAAAATTAAAAGAAGTAAATTTATTCAAAATAGTAATAGTGGTGCACATTAATATTACCTAAATAAAAAATTACATGATTATGTTACGTCAGTAAAATAAATTTAGCAAAAAGAATTAATGTAATTAAAAGTTAGTCACGTAAAAAAAGGTATATTCAGTAAATAAAACGATTATAAATGGTAATAAGAGAATAAATAATTTAGAATAATGAAGATGAATGTCAAACTTCACCTACGGTCAAAATAACGGGCGTCAGGCCCATCATACCAGCTCAGTTTTCCGACAATCTTACATAATCTTTTCTGCCTTTTTTTTTTTCGCTAAAAAAGATATTTCATTACATGAAAACCTCATTGGAATAACATGGCCACATTTGTACATCCAAAATAATAATAATAATAATAAAGAAAAGGTGACAGATACTGGCATAGTAGCATGGTGCGAACAAGATGACATGTAACAACGTAGAGCATTCATTCCATAGATTATACTAAATAAATAAATAAAAGCCCATATTCAATATTCTAACAAGAACACTTTAAATCGTAGAAGATGAAACCTTTTTCTTATATAAGATATTTAAAAAAATATATTTTTTATTTTTATTTTAAGAAGATAACATTATTTTTAATAGGACTAAAATAATAATTTGGTGATAAATTAATTTCTAATTTTTACACACTACACATTTTTAGTACTTTAAAAACTTCTAATTTGTCTTTTTTTATATTTCATTTATAGTATTGATTCTCATCCTTAATATTTTAGTCACTTAATCATCTAAAAAGATAAGAAATACTTAATTATAATTTAATAAAAAAAAGTGTTTTATTTCAATTATTGTTCAGTAAAAATTACATGTAACTTATGTGCATGAATAAACATACTCTATATACAATATTCTAATAAGAATACTTTAAATTATAGAAGATGAAATCATTTTCTTATTTAAGACATTTTCTAAGAATTATTTCATTTTTTTAAGAAGATAACATTATTGTTAATAGGACCAAAATTGTCACAACCCACTTTATAAAAGTAACGTCACAAGCGGCACATAATATTATATATGTTATATCTATGTATATAATATTATGATAACCTCTCCGACCTCAAATTCCACAATATCCATAAAAATCTCGATAGAGTCTCCAATAAAATTTTGACTTATCGCACAAAACAAATATCACTTAATAGAGAATTCATCACTTAACTATTTTATAAACAAATAATCTTCAACACACTTACATCCACCGTACTTTACAATAATCAATAATTTTCAATACTCTCATCTAATTTAGACATAAATCATACTCTTCTATGTGATATTGCACATACATGATAAGTATAATTATAAAAATACAAGCTCACAAAATAATTTAATACAAGTATACAATAGAGATTAACGAGTTGTCTACTATTTTTGTGCTGATCGTTTTTCTTTTCGATCTATTTTGAAGATGTTGAAGAAAATAAGTTAGCTACAATGAGCTCAGTAAATATTTTTTTTTTTTATGACATTTAGATGCACTTAAATAATAATACAAACAATCAAATTAAATAAAATATTTAAAATTATTATGCAAATCTAAATAATACTATTTTAGTCACTTAAATCATCTAAAAAGATAAGAAATATTTAATTCTACTTTAATAAAAAAATTTATTTTATTTTAATCATTTTTTAATATAAATTAGATGTAACTTATATGCATGAATATTAGTATATAGAAAGAAAAATATTTTGCTTTTTTTTTATGCTAACCCAATAAAAAATTATACTAATACCAAGGGAAGAAGACTTTGACGTAGTAACAATAAGATAAAAAGAAGTTAAAATCCTTCAATAAAGTAATAAAACAAGCACATAGCGAACAATATATGCGATCTAAATTAAAGAAGATTATACAAAGCAATTATTATGATTGAAAATTAGGGTGAAAAAAATGTATCATTACAAAAGAAAATGGATCTCTTTTATTTTTTTTATAATTTGAATAAAAGACTCAAATATATGTTATTGAAATTAGCCAGTTACTGCATTTTATGAGTATTATTTATCTTTTTAGTTACTACATGGCTATAAAAATAAAAATAAATGTTTCGAGAAAAAGAAAATAAGTAAAAATAAAAATTAATGAATATTTCTTAATAAAAAAACCCCAATAGCTAATACAATTATGAATGAAGAATACAAAAGAATGACAGCAATTTTATAAAAATAGGAAATGTAAAAAATCCACGCAGACAATACCATATCTGACCGTGCAAAATAATCCTATTGCTTATATATATATTATGGTTAAGGAGCATCTGTGTGGGAAAATGATGGAATATGGATTATTATTATTATTATTATTATATACATTTTCTATAGAAATCTATGCATTGAGGTTTAACTTCACATGCACCCTAGAAATACGATCAAAATAATAAATAAAAATAAAAACTTATTATTAATTTGATAAAAATGCGATGATGGGCGATTACTTGCAATTGAATTAAAATACCTAATTAAAATATTAATTGATCGAAAGTAGGACATACATACATTTTGAAATTCAAAAAATAAAAATAAAAATCCGTTGTAGTTCAATGGATTTTCATCTTTTGTTTTTTCTTTTTTAATTTCATTCTTCCATATTCTTACTAACCCTTCAGGAGAAAAAGTTTTGCCTTAATTTTTAAATTTAAATTCTATAACTATACAATAGAACAAATAATTTGTAATACCCGAAAAGTTCAGGTACAAAAAAAAAAAGACAATCAGCAGCACTGTTCAATCGGTAGCGTGTCTCGACAATCAACGACAGTCAGTGGCACTATTTTGTTAGTAGTATTGTAGCACACTATTCACTTGAAACAAAATAACTTTTGGCGATACTGTAGTATACCATAGCACATTGTTCACTATTGTTCATGTGTGTCATTTCTGCATGAAAATTCTACATAAACTTACCCCCTCATTCGCAAAATCGTCTCAACAAGAGAAAAATAAATCTCTCTGCTTACTCTCTTTTTCTCTCTTATTTTTAGGTTGTTTTAAACAACAAATATAATAGTTGAAAGAAGAAAACCCAAGCTTCTGCATAGCAATGGTGAGGGCCTACTTTTGAGTGTTTATTTTGGAGCAACTAGAGGTTTTTACAAGTCAAGACATATATAATGACTCTGTCTAAGTCTATTTGTTTAGGATTTGAGATATTAGAACGTCAAAAGAACAAGTGATGGGAGAAACATGTATAGAAATGTCCAGTTCAGTACATACTGTAATATTGTTTATATGTACTATGTTACTATTCACAAATATAGCACTGTTCACAAGGTACTTTTCACTATTACTATTCATAGGGTACTGTTTACTATTACTATTTATAAGAACTGTTTACAAGTACTATTTACATATACGTATTATTCATATATAAGATATTGTTCATAAAAAGTTATTAAATCATATTTTCAAAACGTAGATCTTGAAAATTGATAGTTGAAGACTCAAAATAATTTGGAATAACAATACAAAGATTCAAGAAAGTCAATTATCGAGATAGAAGTGACTACCTGAACTCTTTCGTATTACTTTGGTCAAGATATGAAATATGATTTTGTATGATTATTGTTATATGCTGTTTTAGAAGCATATTAGGGGTGTATGTCTATGAATGAATGTCTATTTGTTGTTGCGGATCTATAGTATGCCATGTTTTGTATGAAAGTAAGTTATAGTTAAAAATCTATACCATCCATGCCATGTGATGAATAGAATGATTAATCTGATTATGGGTATGTTAACTTGTCTATTTATATCCATTAGTTATTTATACTAGATACCTGAAATATAAATATACTTGTGATTATTAATCAAACACGGTAAAGAGAACTAACCACGTATTGGCACGGTGATGTAGATACTATAGCAGTAGTCTAGCATCACTGTAGGTATTCCTAGCCCTAGGCAGGTCTCTGTTTGAAAAGGGACTGAGAGTCTAAGTAAGACTTCACTCCCTGATTTGATAATCGAGTGAGACATCAACCCCGAGATAGGGTTTTGAGTGTGTAACGAGTCTTCAGGCGTTACATTAAATACTCCAAATCTAAGTTGGAATGTCGAGGAAGAAAACATTTCAGTCTTAACATTAACTTAAACAATTAAATTGTTGAAACGTCTAATGCTTTACAAGTGCTTGCATGTTTGTATTTTAACTATTATAATGTTTGAGATGTTTTTGTATGAGATCCACTAGGCTTTTAAGTTTATCTCACTCACTTTTTTTCAGGTAACCATGGTATTGATAAATAAATGTGAAAATAGTCATTAGTGGTAATGCGCCTCACAACATGAGGATATGTTAGAAAATAAACTTTATTTGCTATTTTCAATTGTAGGGCATGTGATCCACCATATTTAGTCTTGTTAGATGTTGACCATTAGACCAGACAATAGTTGTCTTATTAAAACTTGGCCATAGGGCCCATGAATTTGTCTTAAATTATGATATAAAAATTAAGTCATTTCAATTATTATGTAATCCCAAGGTTATTGTTATTTTGTTTTTAAGCAAATGTGTTTATACTTCTTTTTGTACTCTGGGATATGATCTGGTGCAACTACCAGATGAGATAATAAATGTAAAGAAAAAATAATATACTAGTTCTCAAATAAAAAGCAAAAGTGACTGCATATAATTGAAATTACATCTCAAGCTATGAGACAAATATGTTGCTTATAACGAATGTAAAAGATTCAAGAGCCAGGGTATTACATAATTATATGAATATTTGATAAAATATGGTCGTGTAATATTTACAAGTATAATTATTGTGCTTCCTTCCAAGGCTTGATCTGCCCAAAGCTCTAGCTGAGGCTATGGAAAACATTTAAAATATTTTTAAAAGAAAAGTTTGAAATATTAAGAGATCCAAAAGAATATTTGCCAGGTCCCATATTGAAAACATTTAAAAAAATGTCAAAAACAAAAACAAACTAAAACATGGTAAAAGATCTCTAATGGAAGGTCAAAATAGTTTTTAGCACTACCTTGAAAAGGACACTAAGTTGGATAACTCAAATTTTGCACCAAAGTCTATGTCATTTTGGCATGTGTTACATTTTTTTTAATTTTTTTACTTTTTATTTTTTTTGAATAATTGACATATGATATAAATATAAAAATATAAAGGGTTAGAAGTCATGTTAATAAGTTTTAAAAAATGAGCTACATGTTTAAAGGGTTGAATTGTATCACATTACACATGCAACTGTGTTTATCATCTTGTATGCGAAAACAAAAAACCTAATTTAAAAGTTATGCAAAAAGAATGAAACTATTCCAATTCCAATTTTCTAGTAGGCTTCTAACCATCATCATACCTACACCTACCTTGAGTTGAACACAAAAAACCTAATTTAAAAGTTATATAAAAGAAATGAACACAGTCAAGACAACAAACTTGTAAAAAATTAAAGTAATTTATACAGATTGTAACACGAGAATGGTAATTTGCTAGATACTAGTGACAATAATGGAGGAAGAGTAAAATATAAATAATTAAAAACTATCACCTTTATTACAGACAATAAATTCACATATCAGGCCAATGCAATTGAGATACTAAAAAATCGGAGAAAAGTTGATATTAGCGTTATTTCAGCTCAAGCTAAATAACTTGCTCAAATAATTAATTCATGCATAAATTATATTTTAATGGATTGAAAATCAAAATCAATTGTATTATCTAGGAGCAAGACCATATTGTTGCCTTCATATAATAATTAAGGCTGACAATTTATGACACGATACGACAATACGACCGAACACGACACAAAATTAATGGATTTGGTTAACATAAGTGAGTTTGGGTCAAAACGAGTCATACACAATTAGATATGACGAAAATCGAGTCATAAACAGATTAACCTGTTAAACCCGAAGATGACACGTTTAACACGATTATAGATAAGTTAATAAGATAAATTATAAATAAGTCAATTTTAAATTAATATAATTTATTAATTTGTTGATAATATATTTTTTTAATTATTTTTTAAAAAATATATTTTTAAAAAACTTAATTTATTTTTATATGTTTTATTTTTTATTAATATTTTTTATAAAAATATTTTTAAAATTTAATTATAAAAAATTAAATAGGTTATATAAAGGTACATGATTATAATACGGTTAATAAATGAGTGAAATTTAGATTTATAAATTTAACATGATTAATAAATGAGTTGAGTTTGAATTTACAATATACGAGTCAAACTCACTTAAACACAATCCGTTTATAACTTGATGACATGAATTGTCACCTTCAATGATAATACACGTGCAAGTATTCTCAACATTATAAATGCATGGGATAAGAAATACTTTAATTTAAATTGGAAAAGAATGTAATTACTGACACAAGGTCCAAACATGAAGAAATAAAGAACTTACAATAAAGCCAAGAAGGTAAAAGAAAATAATAAAACACATAACGTGCAAAAAAGAAGACCCCACCCCCAGCTGTTTAGACCAGCTATTGCAGGTGTCTCCCTGCCCTACAAGAAGGCAGAAATTGAAACCCATCCCCTCCCCTTTGTAACTGTTGTTGACAAAAAAAAAAAAAAGACCCCGAACTAAAAATAGTATTTCTGATCGACTGCCATAAATGGAAATTAATATATGAAAATAAAGAACATTAAATACTACAAATACTATAGCAAACTAGAAACATTGCATGAGTCTCATTGCCGCGCTCTAGTCAGAATTACAGGACCGTCGATGAATGGACACAACCATCATTGGCACACGTAAGAATATGGCAACATGCCCAAGTTATGCATACAAAGACCTACCTTTAACATGCAATTCTGCAAGTGATGACAATGAATGTGAATGGTCAGTGCGAAGCAAGCCAGAGTGCTTTCATTTATTTGAAGCGTGTAAAGACTTAAACTTGAACTGCAAGTACATAGTTCTATTAATTTCCCATGCATCTGAAGCCGTAAGTGTTAGAATTTGGCTTGAACTTCAAAATAAAAAGCAGATTAATTTATTGAAGCTTCCTAATTATAATAGATGTCTAAGATTAATAGTCTAAGATAAAATTAAAAAATTTTAAATTTTAATAGGTTTCTAGTTTTGATTTTTTTAAAAAAATTATATTAGAAATATATTTAAAGAAGACTATTTGATCTTCAAATAAGTAGGGTCTCCAATTTGTCAAAGAGAGTTGAAGAAATAAATTAAAAGATTAAGTAAAAATTAATTATATTGTAATAAAGTTTTTTGAGAGTTGAATATAAATTTGATTGTGTTTTAATTGATTAATTGGGATAAAAAATCTAACAAATTGGTATGAAAGCCAATTTAATTAACGCGAAGATCTTGCCATTATTTTATTTTATTACGTATGGAAACTGAAATTTTTGATATAAAATTCAATGTTGAGAAATATGATGGCAAGATGAATTTTAGTATTTGGCAAGTACAGATGAGAGATATATTAGTACAATAACGTGTTGCTATAACTTTGGAAGGTAAGCCAAATGATTTAAGTGATGTAAAGTGAAAGATAATTAATGACACGTCTGCCAGTACGATAAGATTATATTTGACAGATGAGGTAGCCTTTAACGTGTTTTACGAGAAAAAAACTTCACCAATCGACCAATATTGAAGTAAGAATTATATATTTTCACTCAAAAGGAGGGAACTATCATGCATAAATATATTTCTAATTTGGCAAAGTTAGTTACTGATTTGCAAAATGTGAGCATTCAAATTAGTTCAGATGATAAAGCTATCGTTCTTCTCAATTCAGTGTGTTTTACTCATCGACATCTCTTCAACACTATGTTTTATGAAAGAAATATAATTACTTTGGAACAGATGAAAAGTGCTTTATTCTCTAGTTAGAAAATGGATGCTGAAAGCGCTAAGGAAAGTCAATCTATTGAGTCCTCACAAGCTCTAGTAACCCATGAAAGAAAAAAATACGATAGAAATCAATGGGGACAAGGTCATGAAAAAGGTGGAGCTTCAAGGCCTCGAATTCCATCGAGGAACGCGAATGTTACCATTGTGAATAGAAGGGTCACATGATCAAAGTTTGTCCAAATAAGAAAGAACATGATTCAATATTAAAAAAGCAATTTAATACTGCAACAGTGTCAGAATCTAAATCAAATGATGAACATGATGAGATATTTTCCGTTACTAATTAATCATCAAATGCGAAAGAATGGCTTCTTGAATCTATTTGTTCCTTTCATATTTATCCACATAAAGAATGATTTACCTCATACAAACCTATAAGTAGTAAAGTCTTTACGGGAGACAATAGTTCATGCAATGTTGAAGGAATTGCAAATATCAAAATTAAAACTACAAATAGGTTGGTAGAGACATTGACAAATTTACGACATGTTTCATGTATGCAAAGGAATGTAATTTCCTTTGGAGCATTAGATGCAATTAGATGTCAATATGAAGCCAGTGGATTGATGAAAGTTCGAAAAGGTTATCGAATAATGTTGATAGCTCATAATGTTGGTAACATGTATGTCTTTTTAGGAAATACATGGTTAGGTGGAAAAGGTATAAGTTGTACTACAACAAGTTCAAAAATGGCTCATGAATGATTAATAGATTATTTGATGGAGTTTTTGCTAAGATGGAGATAGTTAAAATTTGGCTCGAACTTACAAATAGAAAGTAGATTAATTTAGATAGATTTTTATTTATTGAAGCTTCCTAATTATAATAGATGTCTAAGATTAGTAGTCTAAGATAAAATTAAAAAGTTTTGAATTGTAATAAGTTTCTAGTTTTGGCTTTCTTAATTATATTAAAAGTATATTTAGAGGAGACTATTTATAAAAAAGTAAAGTTTCCAATTTATAAAAGAGAGTTAAAAGAAATAAATTGAAATAGAAAGATGGAATGAAAATTGTTTATCTTGTAAAAAGTTTTTTGAGAGTTGAATGTAAATTTGATTGTATTTTAATTAATTGATTATTTAGTTGATTGATTAGGGTGAAAAACTCAACAGTTAGTACCTTGTTTAGGAATGTTCATACGCATTCTTACCTTCTTGAAGCACAAAGCAATGCTCTTCACCGTTCAGGAACATCCGCCTCTGCGTAGTTCTTCAAACACCACACTGTTTCATGTCCCTGCGTTCCTCCGCTGCAATCTAAGATTCACGAGAATAGCTAGACCAAGGAAAAAGAAAATGAAAGGAGGTAGAACTTCTGGTCTGGAGAGAGAGAGAAGGGGGGAGGGAGGATAATGTCAGTAAAATTTTGGGTTAAAATTTTACTAAAGCTTTTCATTAAAATTTTCTTCAACAAAACAGCTTCGTATATTACTACATTGATGGATCAAAATTTTGATAACTTCATTACATCTAGTATCAAATCATACTGTCTACCAGAACCACCTTAATCACACTTGCATCCTAACAACCAATCAACCAATAAACGAATATCTGTACATAACCCACCTATTTGCTTGTAGGTTTCTGCAAACAAATGCTCTAGGAGAGAGCTCGTGGTATCTTGTTCTGCAAACTCAAATTGGTATTAATTCTCCCTCTAAAGATCAGTTTCTACAGTCTGCAAAATGATTCACATGCTCATCTCACCGTAAGGTCCCATCCACAGCACCTCTTTGGATCACTATGCTTGGGTTCCCTGCTCTTGCGGAAGGAACCCAACTTCAACAGGTCAAACCAAGTAAAAACTATAGCTTTTTTACCTAAGTGCCTCCATCATTTTGTATTCTAACGTGCTCATAAGCATTCAGCATCTCAGATGTAAAATTCTCTAAGGATTCAAATATTGGAATAAGACCAGCCTGTAAACTGTTGGAAGCATCATTGACTCGTTTTACAGTTTCTTTGTACTTGGTTCTTTCTTCTTCTAATCTCTTCCTCATTGAATCCAAATCAACCTTCAGATCATCCAAAGGTGAGACTCCACTTTCAGTTGGAACAATTGACTTCGCTGATTTGTCAGATGCCGCATCATGATCCCTTTGCATCCTACCTTCCTCCTTACGCAGGTATCTGAGTCGTTTTTCAAAATCTTTAGAAATGTACTCAGCCTTGACTCTCTGACGCTGCTCCTCAATTTGTCTCTCCCATAATTGGTGCAAGGTCAAAGCAAAAGCCTGCATAGTTTCTACAACCTTGGACTCTGAAAGCCTCTCCATCGCATGGTACCAATCATTGCATACAATAAAAACTGGAGGTGCTCCTACCCTGCTTGGGGAAAAGGGCATAATTCCATCAGCAGTTTCTTCTTGTTCCTGATGGAGACATCTTAGTAGCCATCCATTCAATGACTCGATATAAGCCTTTTGACTGCAAATCCAGTCATTAAAATGTGTAGACCAATTCCTAAGCTCCCATTCCAAATCCACAGTAGCTCTCAAACTAGAATCTCCCTGCATGCTGGTATTTACTTTGAGAGTACGACTTTTGCTATCAATGATAGCTTGGAACTGCTTCTGATGGCACTTTAACATGGATTTCCACATTCTTATCAATCTGAACAAAAAAAACATGACAATATGAGCACAAAAAGACAATGCGCATTGCCAACCACACCATCACTAGAACTGAAAGTATTTTTTTCTCCAAATTGATCTAGATGTTAATAAGCTCTAACCATCTAAAAACAAACACAACTGGACCAGATAAGGATTCCAGCACACATAAACGGCAGTCATATTATAATTAAATAGCAATTTGAAAAGAAGCTTCATACCACTTCCAAAAGTACTAAGACAAATGGCACAGATACTAATGGTAATACCTCAGGGAATGCACAAGAGGGTGAGCTAGCAAGCTGGCAATGTAGAAGTCTAATATTTGAAGCAATGAAAAATAGAACACATTATGACAATTAAAGGCACCTAGTCCCAAATACCAAGGGAATCTATGCTACTTCTAATTAAGACATTCACCACTTTTCTACATTCAAATTTCGTCCAAATCATGCATGATTGTCCTATGAGTTGTCTATGACCTTAGTTCCCTACATCTCTTGTAACCTTTTTCCTGCAGTTGTTCGAAGCTCAAACATTTGGAGCTCCTTTCTTTTGGCCTTTTTGTAATAATTTCTTAATTGGGGAGGGGCTGAGTATATTGCTGGAGGTGTGCTAATGACTGTAGAAACAAGGCAACAACAGATGTACGTCCTCGAACCTAAACAAAAACTGAGTTACGTTATAACACTATTCTAGACCTCGGGCTATAGCCAAATGCTTACCACTTACTCAAATGCCAGGTCTAACTTGGAAAGTGAATAATCCATACATACTATCTTGATTACGGAATTCAAGTCAGGTAGACTGCTTAAGTCAGGTGTTCTCATCTGTTCAAAACTGGTCAATTTGGCATAACCAATCTTTAAGAAGTTCCAAAGATTGGAATTCCAATTCCAAAGCACTTGAATTGGATAGGATAATTGGTGTACAGTTTAAAGCCACTTTCAATTTAGGGCATGGTCAATCTAAGTCAGTCCAAACAAATATATCTTAATTTCAAACTTACAAGTCACATCAATACATTCACAAACTAGGAATTATATATATACTGATCACAGAGGTATCTAAATAAAAATAAAAATAAAAAAACCTCAGGGCACTGTGATCCTCTCTTTCATAAAAACTTATAAAAGCAGAGTTCAACCAATCCTATACCAACATAATGAAAACTTGCAAAAATTATCTATGGTTGGTCTCAGTAAATCAGTTTCAAACAATTAAAATTGGTCACATTGGGCAGTTAATCCATTTAGATGAAAACATGAACCACCCCGATTTCTTGAAGTAGAGATTTATAAAGTGATAATCACAAGCACAATTGAGCTAGTCTCACTTGGTCAACATTCAAATAGTTAATCTCCAATGATTCACTTAATGGCGGAAAGGAAAATATGTGAAAATTACCAGATATGCAGTTCCTAAAGCACATTAAGCATAATAACAACACTATCGTTTCCTTAAAAAAATAACAACATACAATCAGCCTTGAGCATGTAAGGGTACAAGAGGAGATAAAAAAAAAGGCCGCAAAAAGTGTGCATGTATTTTGCAACTCTTGACCTAGTTTGCAAGTAAAAATGGTCATAAGAGGATATCAAATAGTATCGCATAAAATTGGAATAATATTGAAGAAATGACAGTTTTACCCATTAATTAACTCTGTGATTTGAGGTTGCAACTCTTCATCCCTCAGCTTGTGTATCCTGCTTGCTATAGCATCAACAGTTTTGATAGCAACATTAATTTTTGTGAGCAACTTTCTAATTGATGCCTGAGTAGCCTCAATCTTATTGGACTCTGCACCCCTGACATCCAAAACTTTCAGCCTCTTGCACTTCTTTTCGTAGATGACCCGAAGTTTTTCTTCATCCTAAAATCACCTAAATAAATCAATCATGAAGTGGTCCGTGACTGGAGTAATATCAAAGCACCTGAAGCCATAGTCAAAACAGTGCAAAAGAATGCAAGTATCAAGAGAAGTTTAGGATTATGACATCAAATATCCACCCCTCATAGTGTTTAAGCACAGATTGCAAAACAGTGCTACATAGAGTTCGTCAAAGATGTCAAAGTTAAACGACTTTAGTTGAAGCTTTTAAAGTTTATTAGTGCATCATAGAATAAAAAGTGATTAATGCCTTCTAGAATACAAAACTTGAAAGTATTAAGCATCAACCATTTCATATGATGTGATACTTCAGGTGACAGTTTCAGTACATTAGTCTATGATATTAGTGATCAGCTCTAAACTAATCTGACAAGATACACAAATGCATGGATTCAACCCAAAATTTAGAAAAATAAAAATAAATACATAAAATCTCTAACAAATAACTTAATGAATTTGAAGAAATTGGTCTGTGTCATACCTTAACTTCTTTATACAGCTTTTTCTCCCATGCATAGAGCCTTTCCAGAGTTAATGAGAGATTGCCAGATCTCATTACGAAGTCTGTAGAGTAGCCATACTTGGCCTTTGCCATTTTCATTACATTTGCGGCAACAAATGTTGATTGCCTTGGAGGAGGATGAGACACAGATGGAGCTATCAGACTCAAGATCCTGGATGAAATCACTGGAGAAAGAAAAACAAATTCTAAGAGAAAGATAATAAGATATATAAAAACACGCAAGGAAGAACCAAACCGATAAAATTCTACGCAGAGGATATCAAGCAAACAACCAAGCAATTATTTAGGAATCCACTAGAAATGAATAAAAAGAGAAAATATGATTACTTAAAAGCAAAACATTATTTGAACTATACAAATTTGAATGTGCATTTCCCATTTTCTCATCCATAAGGAGCATCAAATTGAATTTGTCCCCATCAATGATTGGTGGCTCATGATGCAATCGTATGACCAATAAGAACAGCACATTGCAAAAGATTTATGTTATCAAGTTGAATATCGGATCTAGCATCTAATGAACTACACAATTTCACAAAGCCATACACGCTACAGGCAACAGATAGTGCATTTCTCGTGTGGTAAGCTGCCTCAACCTATCCAAATAAAAAGGGGGAACCAAGACGCCATTCCAGGTCCTGACCAAAGAATTGAAATAAGCATACTTCCCAAAAGGATCATCAAGCTCATCTAAAAAACAAAACTTAAGAGGGTAATAAGATCTATGCTTTCTGAACGAGATTGACTCATAGATATTTCAAAAAATAAATAAATAAACAAGAAAACCCAAACATAGAAAGCATAAAAAAAAAAAAAAAAAAAACAGTTGATAATTTGTATCACAAGAAAGGTCAAAGGTCAAGATGACATTAAACAAACAGTCCTGCCATCGTACCTCTGAAAACAGTAGTCCTTGCCTGATAAGGCAGCTTTCCCACCTCTAACATTACTGCAACCTCCTTCCCATAATCAGAAGCCACTTCAAACTCGTCCCTTATTTCCTTAACAGCTTCCTTTAGGTCCCTTGTGCCTTGCGGTGGCAAAGTGCTTAAGCTACTAAGCCTTGAAGACTCGCCATTCTCAGCAGATTGAGTAGTGCCCACTTCAAAACTCACCCCTTTCTTCCTTGGAATTTCCTCAACAACATCTTCAGCAATCTCAGAAATACTGGACTCACTGCTACTTTTAATTTCCTTCTCCAACACTGATCCTTTGTTCTCATTATGCAATGGCACTGATTTAGAAGTTCCTTCCCCAAAATCTCCTAATCTCAAATTCTCCTCAATCTTTTGCTTGTCCTTCCTCAATTCTTTCAAAGGCGGCCCTTGCTCTGTTTCGTCTTCTAAATCCGGAATCCCTTCTCTATGCCTCACTTCCGCTGAATCAGGACTACTTGAAATCGATCCAACACCATATATACCCGTTGGATAGTACGTTGGATACTCATTTTCGCCTAAATCAAATGGATTCAAGAAATCCCAGGTGGAGTATTGTGGTGGAGGAGGAGGTGATGGCGGTGCTGCGGGACGTGGAGGACTCGGCTGTGCATATGATCGATAAAAGGGATCTTGAGGCAAATCGGAACCACCCATTGGAATCCCAAAATACCCTCCTCCTCCCATCCCACCATACTGAGGATACCCAGAATACATATAAGAGGTATCGGACCATTGAGCTGTTCCAGGTGACATATTTGAATCCTGATATACAACAGAAGGAATCGCGGAGGACGATTTCTTCATGTAATAAGTATAAGAATTTAGACCCGGAGGACTGGAATTAAAAAAAACAGGCGGCGAAGAATCTGGTTCCTTTTCCGATTCAGGGCTATCAGAGCTAATATGAATATGCCCGGAAGATAATTTTGAGTCCGAATCAGAATCCGATGAAGTGAGATGCAAGTGTGAATCATGCACAGGAGAATGATGATGATCGTGGTGGTGGTGGTGAGTTAAGGAACTCGAGTGAGACAGCGAAGAAGAAGAAGATGAAGAAGAGATTTTGCTAGCAGTTTTATCGTTGTTTGTCTTCTTCTTTTTCTGGTTCTTCTTCGTGTTTTTAGGAAGGGTTTCATCAGAATGCAGAGTAAAAACAGGAGATTCGGAAGAAACAGAAGAAGAAGTAACATCAATTACAAGCTCTTCGTCTACAAATCTACGAAGAGCGTCTCCCACATCTTTTAAAGACTTAAAATACAAGATATGAGAAGTAGCGAGAGCGTATCTATGATCTGCAGCAGCCTTAAGAAGCTCCTTCCTCTCTCTACACAGAGTCACCAATGGCAGATCATCTACCTTCGATCCACCACACCCCATAATAACAACAATGACGATGCAAATTGCTCCAAATTAAATCCAAGAACCTTCAATTTATTTTCCTTCGTCATCATCATTATCATCATCACTGTCGATTCCTCTTGCTATCAATCTGTCCGTACAAATTGAATTCAATGTGAATAACATCGCTGCGAAATTTCCTCCTGGCCAGATCCGATCCAAATCAACGTCTAAAATTCAAAAAATAAAAATAAAAAAAAGAAAACGTCACAAACACATTATTGCAGAAGAAGAAAATGAGGTTGAATATAAGAATTGAGTAAATCAAGCGATTTGAAAAAATAAACTCTTTCATTTCTTTTCATACAGAGAAAATCTGACCGGGAAGACTTCCTTCTCCGAATCCCTCGTTGTTGTTACTGTTCTTCTTCTTCTTCTTCTTCTTCTTGTCTTCAAGTTTGCATCCATTCGAGAATCAAACAGAACTCAAATTAATTTGAGATTTCTATATTCTGGCGTTTCTCGTTGGACATCGACGATGATGAATCTCATCAGTCGTGGATGCGACGTTGGGTCGCGTGTTAGGGTTTATAATAATAATAATATAATTTCAATCCGTTTTAATTTTCAGAGCGTTCAGATTTTAACTTGTGGTTTTTTCCTTCGTTGTCTCCGCCGAATCTGAAACGCTCGCTCTGTAGAATTAGCAGGGGTAATCATCATCACTGCCACACCCACACACACACAGCCCAAACCGTAACGAACCAATTTCCCTTTTTTTTTCTTTCTTTCTTTTCCTTTTTGGGTTTCCGCTGTACGAATTTCAAATCCAGCCCAGGGCTGTTGCGCTGCCACGTGGATTTTGACATTTTTGCAAGAAATGCCGAAACGCCTTCGGGCATGACCAACCCCTCGGACTTCGGGGGTTTGAAGTCTGGGCCCACATGACGCTTTTGACACGTCTTGCAGCAGAGTTTGAATTTTCTGAGACCGTGTAAAGCTCCGACACGGTGTACCGAATCTGAAAATCCAAGACTCGCACGAACCTGGGCCGTCGGATTGGTTATTTCAGGGTTGTTGGGATTCTTCGCGTCCCGACAAGGTTAAATGTGTGTATTAAATGGGTTGCTAGAGAAACGTGCAGATGAAGTTAATGTTATGAGTCCCTAGAATTTTTAAATTCTTTTATTTGGACCATGCGCAATTTACCGCTTAATCAACGGTACGATTTACTATTGATAGAAATTACTCATTATAATAAAAATATTATAATATATTTTTATGTAACCATAATAATTACTTTATTTTTTTCTTGAGTTCTGCCATACATCTAGAAACTGTTATTTATTTAAAAGGCCAAAAAAAAAAAATAAAAACAAAAAAAAATATAGAATCATTTAATTGTGGAAAAGTAGTATAATGACAAAGATATATTAAAGTTAGGAAAAAGTATATTTTTATGGAGAAAAATATAAGTAATTATATAAATATCACCCTTTTTATTTATATATAAAAATAAAAAATATAATAGTAAAAATACTGAAAACAGTTTGGAACCAAATTTTTAAAACAATAAAAATTTCAATTTTTTCGAAAAAAAATGGCACGATCAGAAAATCATCAAATTAAAAAAAAAT
>JAJIYU010005752.1:0-21775 GCA_030144865.1 Tinospora cordifolia
TTCTAATAAATTTTATCTTGATTAAATATCATATAATGATAATTAAAAATAAGTTTCCACTCATTTTTATATTTATTTTGAATTTTTAAAAATTCATGTTGACGTGGACACCTTATAAAACCTAGGGTGATCACATGGGCTGCAAAAGTGGTTTCCAAATTACTACCTTTCCCCTTCTTGTTGTCTTTTGTGCAAAAGGAGCAGCGAATCTATTGATCATCTTTCTTCAGTTGCTCCTTCGCCATTGATGTTTGGAAAAGGTGGAGGAGGCAGTTTTCTCACTTCATTGAGGATAGTGAGCAGGAGGCTCGTTCTTGTGTCTGTCCGTTTCAAGTTTGCTCAAAGAGGCGCCCTTATTGGATGGTGGCTAATTTGGTAGTGATCTGGTGTCTTTGGAGAGAGGAACACTAGGATTTTTGAGGACAAGGCTCTCATGCCTAATCAGATATGGGATGAGTCAGTGTCTTTTGCGTCTTTTTGGATCAACAATAGTCCTCAATCATTAGCGTATTCCATCTCGTATATTGGATTCTCTATGATGAAAATTTTAGTGGTTGTCATGTTAACAATCACTAAATATATTGGATTCTCTATGATCCTTACTATATGTGCATAGCCTTATAAGTTTATTTATATGGTGCTTTCCCATTGAGATACAATGAATAGCAAACATTCTTCTCTCTTCTCCCATGGACATAAGCCATAGACTCAAACCACATTACATCTTTGTCACAATTTTTTTTATATCTATTTTTTGAGTTTTGTTAGAATAATGTGGTTACGTTTGAATATGATTCTGTTTTGCGTTGTTTAAAAAATCCTAGTAAAATTAGGATTTCAAGGTTGGTGTCGGGGATTGGAGTACATCTTTCTTTTTTCATAATTGATAAAAAAAAATCAGCAATTTGCCTTTTTTTAAAAAAATTGCTGAGTGCATTAATTGTTACCAAAGCAATTTAGTTTCTGGGTCTTGAAGGATGTAAGCTTAGGATCTAATTCTAGTGGTGGTACGAAATTGGATCCTTGTTGCATTGGATAGAGGGAGGTTATTGAAGTGGTTAAACAATGCTTGGACGCCTTAGATGGACCTCTTGATACGGTTATAACTATGGAGGGTTCAATAGCTAGAATCAAACACTCGGTTGGGGGTGTGTAGAAAGTTTTAAGGCAGCTTGCTTAGCAATTTGTTGAAATTAGCATGGAGCATTTCCTGGACAGCATGAATGATGAGTTGTGGATGTACGAATGAATAATCAACCTAGACCTTCGTGAGGAATCTAGCTGTATTGATTCTGATTTCAGACCTATGGTGTAACCCTCTAGTTCTCGGTCCTTTCATTTCTGTCACATTTGAGTCATGTGCGGAGTTGCATGCCTGCTATAAATTAAATGTTGTACATGTGTCAACTGTCGAGAATTGGGACGTTACTTTTCTCATGTTCAACCCCAACAACGGCTTTCTGGACATACCATATCTCATATGAAAGACTTATTAACCTCTCAGACATACCAGAGAATATCACTAGGAGACAAAGAAATAATATAATAACAGAAATCATTGAGTCCAAATATTTAAACTTTGTAAAGTTTGAAATTAAATTTTCAAATAGAAGTCGCTGAAAGCACTGTCTGGGCAGTCGAAAACTAACTCACAAAGAAAAGTTCGACATTTAGATCAATCCAGTGGGCCATATACGCTGTTTAAACTAACTACTCAAAACAAACAAAACTCTGATAACAACTCGAAAGTGAGGTTTGCAGCTACCACAGTACTTAGGAGTGCTGTCAACACAAATCGCCTCAAAGATCACCTGAAATGGAAAGATGAGGTGCGCTTGAGAGTCCAATGGATCATACACAGTACATCAATAACATTGTTTAAATTGAATACAGAACATACAACCACTTATCATACGTTAGACATTTGAAACATTAGATTATTTAGCATGTGTTACTTAGACCGAAGGGCCTAACCCTAGTGTTCTCTCATCATCATCATATTAAATGGAAAGAAGGAAAGTACAAGATATGCCAAATTTCAATGGAATAGGGACACAAACCTATCATCCAACATTGGGAACGAGAGACAGACACATCCCTCCAATCTCCAAGAATTAGGGTCACACCCATTGTTTTATCATCGAAAACCAAGGACAAACCTATCATTCTTTATCACGAGAACACCCACAGTGATCCCTCGTGGACCATTGCAACGGTACGTAGTTCAAATCTTCATTTAATGTGATCGAAGTTATACAAGCACACATTTCATCATATTACGCATGTATATCATTTCATCATAGAACACACATCACTTATACATGTAAATCAGACATGTTAATCATCTCATGATATCTAGGATAAGGTCATGCATATCTCATGTTATAGGAGCATGTAATCATCAAACATGGATGAAATGATCATACTATTTAGCATTCATGTAAACATGTGCAATCATAACATCAAATCATTATTTAAGTGCACCCTAGCATGCTCATAGACACTCAAAGCAATGTAAACATATAACATATTCAATATTAAAATTCAAATAATACTAGGGAGCAAGGTGATCACTTCCACCTGTTATTTTGTTCCTTTGGGCCCTCTTCTTGTTGCTTCAATAGCTTTGAATCCTCAACATTTAAAAATTGAAGTTGTTTTCTTAATATTTGATATATTTCTAATGTTGTTAAATCTTAATCTAATGATTACTCAGTCATGGTGGTGTGTGGTATGCAAAAGAACCCCAATAGATGGGCAACAATTTGTTTTCATCTCTGTGTAGTGTGGTAGAAAAAAGGGGTACCACAATAACTAGAATGTATAAGTGAGGGGTAAATAGAAGAAGTCAATGCATTACAACTGTAGCCACAATGCATGTGAAAGACGAATAGGGTCTCAGACGTGTTACCACAGTAGCAAAAAGCGAATAGGGTCTCAGATGTGTTATCGCGGTAACTAGAGAACCTTAATCGCACTACCGTGGTAGTATGTGTTCTGGGCATGTGAACAGTGTACTACTACATTAGTCACGTGATTTTTAGAAACTACACTTTGTTCATGCGTTTCTCGTTTCCTCTAGTGTATGGCACTTTGACATACCAAGCATAAGACTCTGAAACAAGCATTATAGAGGATAGAAGAGTTTTATACCTAACTCCTATTTGCTAATCCTCTTGCTCGTCTCCAAGGATCGTTTAGACTGATTCTAGGTTTTTGTTACATCAAAAGAACATAAGAAATCTTGAATCATGTGCAAACCGTCATGGGGAATACTTAGTCGGATGAAAATTGATGTATTACCTTTGTATGTTTGCCCGCAACTGCGTTATTGTTTGGATCCTTCACAGTTTGCGCAATTCTTCTTCTTTTCTTGGCTTATGAGAGGGTTTTTATGGTTGGGATGGATTGAAATCAGTCTAGGACGCATCTAGGAGGATGACGAATTGACTAATGACAGATGGTAGGGTTTGGGGAAGGGTTTGTGCGATTGTATATCCGAATACATGAGAATTAGGGTTTCTGCACGAGAATGGTAACTTATATAATCACGTACTATTGCGGTAACGCGATACATTATTGCGGGTAAACATGTATCACTGCAGTAGTTAGGTTTACGTAAATGTGTGGATTTTCTCAGGGTTTTGCGCGCATTATCGTGGTAATCCCAATCATCACTGCGGTAACTACGACCTTTTATATTATGTTTATTTTTTCTTTAATATTTTTCGTGTTCTCCGAACTTATATTATTTTTATAGGTTAGTTTGGTTTCCTTAACACTTGTGTTATATAAGTATGAAGAAACTTAAGCTTTCTTTTATTTATTTGAATTATTTATTTTATATTAATAAATATTAAAATTATGTGAAGGATTTATTGACTTTTGGGGTATTACATATGGTATCTGAAATGTCAAATGATTCATCTCCTTATAGGCATAGAGACAGCAACAAGAAGCTATATTACAAGATGAGGGTGATTTTTTGACTTCTGATTGGAGATTGAGTGTGAATTTTTTTTCCCAGATTCTTTGAAGTGGTAGAGAGCTTATCTTGACTATATGGAAATAGAGCGGGATAAGAAGGTGAAGGTGGTCCCTACAGTTTGGTTGGTTGAAATTCAGACCAACCAAAGAAAGACGGGAAAGGATTGCATTAAATCTTGGCAGGATGGAATAAAAGTTGTTGAGGGAGATTTTTTTTTACCTAATGAACGTGAGAGACTGCTGTTTGATAAATATCAAGATTGCAAGCAAGGTGGTTGCACTGCAGAGAAATACGACTGAGTATTATAGTTTGAATGCAAGAAACAACTTGGAGGGAACAAATGACTACTTAATAGCAGGATAAGTAGGTATTAGGAGGCTATAGACTTGTACGCAAGGAAGGTTAAAGTGCAAACAATGTCTTCTGTTACCAATGTTGTACTTTGGCAATCAAGGTAGAGACAACTGAAACATGTAAATTAAATGTTGAAGCAAGTATTGTTCATGATGAAGATCTAGGTATGATGTAGTAGCATTTAGGAAGCTTGAAAACAAATTAAGAGGATGTTGGGAACTTGGGAAGAGTAGGCCACAGGATGAGAGGGTGGGAGGGGCGGAGGTCAGAAGGTTGCAACAAAGGTGAATGGTGCTTGATCACCTTTGAGTGTTTTAACTTTTAACTATTCATTCATCCTCCTCAAAATGCTTCTTCATGATGGAGATAATCATCTTTGCACCTTTATGGGCAAAAGATCTTCAAATTCGATGAACTTTTGGTTTTCTTAGTTTCTTGTGTGTTATACATAAGCTAACGACGATGAAAATAACAAGTGTTTGAATGAGGCTTATAACCACTTAACATAGCAAAATGTACGTAAATGGAGCTTATCCATATATAGGGACCAACCATGCATGGCTGGAGGAAGCTTGAACTAGGATCTTCTCTCCTTTGTCAAAGCAATGATTTTTTTTTTTTTTTTTTTTTTTTTTTTTTTTTTTGTGAAACAGAGACTATATTAATATAGAAAAGATAGTACAAAATGTTGGATGAGGTATCCGACCTGAGTTACATATTGTGAAAGATTGTAAGATAGTCCTCCCTTTACAAAGCCAATCGCTAAAAGTATACCCTTTTAATAATTTAGAACTGGAGATCCATGTAGCAAACAAAATGTTAGACCTTTCTCATAGCATTCTCTCTGACACCTCCTTTCCCAAGAACAATATGTTGTTTCTTTCCTCCCAAATAGTATTGATCTATTTGATCTATTTTCGTACCAAACCACTAACAAAATCACCTTCCAGTATTGATCTATTTTCGTCGTATCTGCTGTTCTCGAAATCTGAAACAAGCCTTCTTCAGATGGAGGACAGATGTTCCTGTTCTGTTGGGTCCATTGTCGACAGACCTCTGTTGTCACCTTGCACGCCCCAAACAAGTGCTTAGTAGACTCCGCATTGTTCCTGCACATAATACATATAGATGGGTTTAACACATAGGAGGGGAGTCGCTTTTGGATATTTTCCATTGTCTTTAGCTTGTTGAGACTAATCAGCCACACGAGAAACCTTGCTTTTATGGAGGCTTTAGTTTTTCAAATGAAATCTATTGGGATGATTGGAGAGGCGTGCGGATATGGACACTCGTTGGGCAGAGAGGTATCAGACCTACTTGGGGGGATTTTACATAGAGGAATGGGATGAGGAAACGACCAACTAGGGTGGTCAGGTGGCTTGCCAGAATGATTGGATGGGAGTTGAAGGTATTGACCAAAAACACTGGAATATCTACGCGTTCGACAAGATTGGAGAGGCCTGCGACGGACTCCTACACTTAGCCGAAGCAACCTTGAGTAGATCGCTCATCGAAGTGGTATTCATTAGACTAAAGGGACATGTCTCAGGATTTTTATCGAAGGAATTCGAAATCTATGATGATGAGGGCGTTCAGGAGTTCTGGCTCGTGAAGGTAGAGAGAAATTGGGGATTGGAGATAGCGGAGCTAAGGTCTCAAATTGTCAACCAGTTCGCGGCGAACCGGCTCCCGGAAGGCATGTTCGCCGACCACTACTACTCCGGTGACTGGAGTAGTGCGGAAATTCAAATCTTGGATAACGGAGATGGAGACGGAAACGGTAATGGGGCAGGTGAGACATTTGACGGGATGCAATCGAAACCTGAGGTGATGGAACAAGTTGACGGACCTAGATGTTAGGCGGCTCATGATTACGGGCATAGCCAGTGGGTGCTGACAGAATGACGAGCACAGTGGCAAGACGCAACACTGCCACGCTCACCGCGTCACCGAGAACGAGAGAAGAACATCAGGCCTAGAGTTGCGAACAACAGTCAATAGGCTCCAACCCAAGCCCAGGAAACCAAGGCCCCATGATAGGATAAGTTGATAGGAGGCTCAACTTGTTATGGCGCACATAAAGGGGCCAAAAAAGGAAAACATATTGTGGGGAACCCAGCTCAAGCCCATACATGGATGGACTAAGAGGCCCACCACTGAACACTTCTCACTAGGTTGAGCTTAGACAACCCTTGGGTCCATAGAGGACAAGAGACGGTGGGCCAACCACACAGGGACACACTAGGCCAGCAGGATGGCTTGAACAGACTCAAAAGAAAAGCAGGCCCGACTACAGTAAGAAACTGAGTGTCAACCAGAGAGAGCTTCGAATCTACTGTAGACAAAAGAGACAAGAACGCCGAGACTACATGGGGGCCTTGGCACGATGGGAAGCGTAACCGCAACTGCTAGGAACAAGCTCAGTGCGTTCGACACAGATCTTGATAGGATCCTGACAACTCCTTTCTCAGGAAACGCCGATTCTAACTGGTATTCAAAGGAGGACGAGGGTCTGCAACAAGATGATGCAGGGCGACTTAATTAGGTATGTCTTGACTCCCTGAACTTCTACATCCCCTCATCCCACTCCGCTTCTGTCCCCTCTGATATCTCAGACGAAACTCCACGATCATTCATCGCCTCCACACCACCACTCACACCAAGGAAGTTGATAGATAAGATCTCCACTACAATCAACCAGCATCAACATACAGAGACACCAAAACCAATAGATAGACCTCAGTCAACGCCGAGCAGTGAACCTCAATTATTATGCCTAGCGCAATAGCTGGAGGACATAAAGGACACACAAGAGGAGATAGAGCACATTCTAACTTTCCTGATGTCGATTGACGCTCAGTTGGTGGAGATCAATTGAGCTTCTCTTGGGTGACTCCATGGGTTGTGATTGGTGATCGTGAAGATTTTTAGTTGGAATATCAGAGGCGCAGATAATGCCTTAAAATCTCATGCCACTCGGAAGACTATTTGAGCGTCAAAGGTAGACATCATCGCCCTACAAGAAACGAAGCGGAGGAGTATTGACGGACATACGATGGCTGGATGGTGGAAGTGATCCTTCGTGGATTAGGTCGATCTGGCAGTGGAAGGTTCCAGGGGCATAATAATCATATGGGACTCTAGAAAAATCTTGATGATGGAAAAAGTTGAAGGCAGATTTTCCCTCATAGCTAGATTGAGGGATGTAAAAGGTCAGGAATGGTGGTTCACAGTAGTTTACGGTCCATGCACTAACAATGATAGGGAGGAGTTTCTCATCAACTAATAGAGATTTCGGCCCTCACTCAAGGACCGTGGTGTACTGGCGGAGACTTTAACATAATGCGAAACCACTCCGAAAAGACGCATGGGGAGTACGCCAGGAGTCAAGTGCACCTTTTTGATGACTGGATCCAAGATCTTCACTGAAAGAGTCGAACATGAAGAAGATAAAGTTAACTTGGAGCAATGGCAGAAACCCCCCTACCTTCTATAAGTTGGACAGATTCCTGGGCAACATTGAATGGTGGGAAAAGTTCTTGTACCTATCTTACTGGATACTACTGAAATAAGATGGGGTCCAACACATTTTAGATTCGAAAATGATTGGACAAAGCAGTCGAGGTTTAAAGATTTAGTAAAGAAGGAGTGGGAAGTGAGCAACCCCAAGGGTTGGATAGGCTATAGATGTATGATGAAGCTCCAATATTTGAAGGAAAAGCTGAAAGAATGGAGTACTTAGCAACAACCCTAGGATCAGTTTCAACTTGATCAGTTGGTCCACACCGTTAGACAGTTGGACCTAGCATTGGAGAGAGGCGATAACAACTTGGATTTAATGGCCAAGCGGCTTGACATCGTCAAACAAATCCAATTGTTGGAATGCAGAATGAAAAGATGAGCAAGCCAGCGAGCAAAGCTGAAATGGGCTAAGGAAGGGGATGTGAACTCGAGTTATTTTCACAAAATCTTTACCTTGAGGAAGGCAAGGGCCTTAATTAATAGGTTGGATGATGGATGTGGCCAAATCCTAGAGGATGCTGACCAAATAAGGGAATCCATCATAAGACATTTTGAATCAATTTTTAAGGAAACAAGCTCAAAAAAGTGGAGGATTGAAGGCCTAGGTTGGCTTGGAATTTTGGAAGAAGAGAGTCGTTGGCTCGAGAGACCTTTTGAAGAAGACGAGATCAGGCAGGTTGTCTTCAGCTGCGACGGGGATAAAGCCCCAGGCCTCGATGGCTTCACCATGAAATTCTTCCAAAGGGAGTGGGATACGGTGAAAGAGGATATTTATGACTGCATGAAGGAATTCTACCAAGACGCTGTCGTCAACAGTAGGGTCAATGAAACCTCTATCTGCCTTATAGCCAAGAAATTCAACTCAATTAAGCTCATTGATTTCTATCCAATCAGTCTAATAATGAGCATCTACAAAATAATAGCGAGGACTATAGCTAATAGTTTGAGGAACATCCTCCACACCACGGTTAGTGAGCTCCAAATGGCCTTTATCAAAGATAGACGGATCCTGGATGCAATTTTAGTTGCCAATGAAGTGGTTGAAGACTACAGGGTAAGAAAGAAAGAAGGCCTTCTCTTCAAAGTTGACTTTGCCAAGGCGTATGACTCGGTCAGATGGAGTTTTGTGGATTACATGATGTAAGTTAACAGCTTTGGTGAAAGGTGGAGGAGGTGGATTGAATGGTGTCTAAATTCAGTTTTGTACTCCATTTTTATAAATGGTCGGCCTAGGAGAAAGTTTAGAGGACAGAAGGGACTAAGATAGGGGGACCCTCTATTTTCTTTCATCTTCACCTTGGTAGCCGATGCCTTCACTAGAATAATGGAAATAATAGAGGCCAAACAACGCATAGCCGGGTTGTAGGCAGGAAAGGACAACATCTGTCTTACCCACCTCCTTTTTGTAGACGATTGCCTTCTCTTCATGCGGAACGACAAAACGAAAACACAACAAGTTATGGAAGCATTGGACTTTCTGCTTCATATCCGGGCTATCAATCAATGCAAAAAAAAGTCAGCTGGTCGGTCTTAATGTGGGGACAACAAAGCTAGAACCTGTGGTTGAGCATATGAAGGTTTTAGTAGGAAAATGGCCTCTAACATATTTGGGTTTGCCTATGGGAAGCAGCCCAAATGAGCTAGATTTTTGAGTCCAGTGATCAATACAATCCATTGAAGAATTGAGGGATGGCAAGGCAGCTATCTATCAAGACGAGACTGCCTCCTACTATTGAAAATGGTGCTGGAGGCCACCCCGACTCACTTCCTATCAATATTTAAGATCCCTAAAGTGAAGCTAATAGAATTGAACAAAGTCTGAGGCATTTCCTTTGGAAACAAGAGGGGGAGGAGAAAGGTCAACACTTGGTCAATTGGGACCAAGTATGCTAGGACGTCAAGCAAGGAGGCTTGGGAATCATAAGTATTATAAAAAGAAATCAAGCGCTAATGGGAAAGTGGCTTTGGAGAATATATACTCAACTAGGCACACTATGGGCCAGAATAATGAAGAGCATTCATGGCCAACAAGCTAGAGGGCGGAAGGCTGGTGTAAACCAAAAATGCAGCAAGTGATCCCCATGGAAATTCATAGCCAGTTTGTACCCATTGTTTAGAGCTAATCTTAGATGGAAAGTGGGCAATGGAGGGGATGCCCGTTTTTGGGAGGATAAATGGTGTGCCATTGATAGTTTAAAAGATATCTTCCCATCACTTTATCACCTGTTTGATAAGCACAACGCCCTATATCCGCTTTTATATGACACACCAGGGTTGAGGGAACAATAAGCTGGGCATGAAACCTACACATTAATAGGAACATCAGGGAGAACCGGATTCAGGAAGTTATTGAGCTCATCAACCTGCTGCAACCGTTTCAGCCATCTAAAAATCTAGACAAAGTTGAATGGGTGGAGGGGCAAGACAACACCTTTACACTTAAGTCCTTTCACAACAAACTGAATAACACTCGGACAGCCTCAACTCCCTTCCAACATGCCAATCTGGTGTGGAAAATAGAGGCCCCAACCAAAGCAGAGATCCTAGCATGGCTTATTCTTCTTAATAAATTGAATGTTGCTGACATTGTGCAAAAGAAATTGCTTAATCATTATTTACAACCCTCCATTTGCTGCTTATGCAGGAGTGATGAGGAGTTTACAAATCACCTTTTCAGAAGATGCAGATTCATAACAGATATTTGGTACCGATGGACTCAAAATTGTCAGTTGATCAATCCATGGTTACTAGGAATTGAAGGGCAAGAATTACAAGACGCTCAAGATAAATATAAAAAAGCTATATATAAAGATAGATATATAGATATATAAAGATAGATATATATAAAGCTGCTAGATAGATATATAAAGATAGATATATATTAATACAATAAAAAGCTGCTAGATGAGAAATCTAGCATCATACATCCGGATTACATAAGGAGCAAAATATTATGCCAGTTGGCCACCCACTCCCCAAAACTATATCCCTTACTAAGTTTAGTTGGACTAATCCAAGTACAGAACAAGATCAACGATCTTTCCCAAGTATACAAAATAGATTTACAAGAGTTCAAAAACAATCTGCTGTTTCTTTCTTCCCAAATTGAGAACCATATAGCGAAGAGGATCATTTGCCTATATTTGATGATGTTGCTCGGCCCATTGTACTCCTCTCCTTGCCAATCTCCATTCAACAGCATCAGATTGACTTCGCTGCACTTTTCTTTCCACTTATGCCAGACTTTAAGAAGGAAGTTGCATTTACTGAAAATGTGAGGTGTCGAGTCCTCCTCCTCCCTGCAATGACAGCACATAGAAGGATGAAGACAATAATTGGGGAGTTTCCTCTGCAAGACTTTTGTAGTATTTAATTTATTAAGAAAGATTAGCCAAGCTAGAATCTTGGCTTTGGTAGGGGCTTTAACTTGCCACACCAGCTGATTATGCTGAAAAGAAACTTGAGAGCTTCTATGGTTACTAAGATGCTTGTAGAAAGACTTTATAGTAAAAATATGATCCTTGTTTCCGATCCACTCTATTCTATCTTCCACGTCCTGCGGCTGAAACTCTTGCAACAGGTTCATGATGTTTGTGATCTCTTGGAGTTGATTATCCCTAATATTTCTACTGATATACAGATTCCATCCCCAACTAACCCTCTCCTCTTGAATTGTTTGGCAAAGAAAATCTGCTATGGGAGCATCGTGCTTGTCTGAGATTTGATAAAGTGAAGGATTCATCTTTTTTAAACTATTTGTGGCACACCATGTGTCCTACCAAAAATGAGCCTCATTACCTTTACCCACCTTCCATCTTAATTGAGACTTAAAGATAGGATAAAGACCCCCAATTGACCTCCAAGGTGATCTTCTGCTCCTTTTTCTATTAATAACTGCTTCTCTGCCATTACTTAGACCACCATGAATACTCTTTATTACTCGGGCCCATAACGCCTCCAACTGTCTATACAATCTTCATAACCACTTTCCCATAAGAGCCTTGTTTTTGGTAGCTATATTTCCCACCCCCAATCCTCCTTTTTGGGTTTCTTGGCACACTGGCTCCCACTTGACTAGATGTTGCCCCTTCTCTTTCCCTTCTTGCTTCCACAAAAATTTGCTCATCTTTTGCTCAATTCTTCTAGCTACTCCTATAGGAATTTTAAACAAAGACAAAAAATACGTGGGGATGGCTTCCAAAACTGATTTCAGCAGAAGAAGTATTCCTCCTCTCGACAAATAGCTTCCACGCCATCCTTCAATTCTTTTGGAAATTATTTGGATAGCTGAATTCCAAAATTCAGCCTTGTTGGGACTACCTCCCAGGGGCATACCCAAGTAATGAAGAGGCCATTGATCCAAAGAGACCTTGATGCTCTTAGCCAAATCTTCAACCTCCTTTTTATCCACATTGATACCCACCAGATGACTCTTTTCTTTATTTATTTTAAGACCAGAAACCAAACAGAAGGCTTGAAGAGCATCCATGACTGATTCAGCTTCCTTGCTATCTTTCTTCATTAGGACGAGGCAGTCATCAGCGAACAGTAAATGAGTTAACTAAATTTTCTCTTTTCCTATCCTCATTCCTTCTACTCTTTGACACACCACTGCCTTTTCCATGACTCTCGTGAAAGTATCAGCAACTAGAGTAAAAAGAAAGGGTGAAAGGGGGTCTCCTTGCCTTAGACCACGTTGAGCCTTAAACTTTTCCCTCGGTCTCCCATTTATGAAAATGAAATAGTTGACAGAAGACAGACAGGATTGTATCCAACTTCTCCACTTAGTTCCAAAGCCTTTTACCTTCAGCACGTAGTCAACAAAGGCCCACCTCACTGAGTCATATACCTTGGCAAAATCTACCTTGAGGATAAGGCCTTGCTTGCTTTCAGCTTTATAATCTTCCACCGCTTCTTTTGCAATAAGGATGACATCCAAGATTTGCCTATCTTTGACAAAAGCCATTTGCAGCTCATTGACTGTGTTGTGCAACACCTTCCTTAATCGGTTTGCAAGGGTTTTGGCTAGAATTCTATAGATACTTGTGATTAGACTTATAGGTCTAAAATCTGAAATTTTGACTGAATTTTGTTTTTTCGCAATAAGACATATATATGTCTTATTGACTTTCTTATTCACAGTAGCATCTTGTTGGAATTTATTCATAAATTCACAAATATCTGCCTTAATTGTTTCCCATTCCCTCTGGAAGAACTCCATAGTATATCCATTTGGCCCTAGAGCTTTATCTCCTTCACAGCTAAACACAGCTTCTCTAATTTCCTCCACATCAAAAGGTCTCTCCAGCCACGTTTTCTCCTCTTCTGAGATCTCCTGCCATTCTAGACCATCAATCCCCCATTTCTTATCATTGGTTTCTCCATATAAACTTTCAAAGTACTGTAGAATAGATTCCTTGATCTGGTCTTCCTACTCTACGATTTGACCCTGACCATCCTCCAGCTTTGAGATGGCTGCTTTTGACTTCCTCAATGTCAGGATTTTGTGGAAATACTTAGAGTTTACGTCCCTTCTTTTGCCCATTTGATTCTAGCCCTCTGTCTGGCTCTCATTTCCCTACTACATTCTAATTGAGAAATTTCTGTTACCGTCTCCTGTCTTCTCTCCATTATGTTTTGGTCTTGGTCTCCACTCTCCAAGACTTGGTCTAGCTATCTTAGAGTCTGCCTCAGATGGTCAAGCTTTGCTGCTTCCAGTGTCTTATGATCCTTACTCCACAGTTTCAGCTTAGCTTTCAGTCTCTGCAACTTCAACATACATCTGTAACCAGCCCATCCCTGACAACTACTATCTGCCCATTCAGTTCTCACCATCTCCTTAAACTCCGGGTGATTCATCCATTCATTTTCGAATCTAAAAGGGGCTGGCCCCCACTTTATATATGTGGTATCAAGGACAATTGGCCAGTGGTCTGAGACAATCCTCTCCATGCCCCAGATTCTCTGGTTTTGGTGTTTCTCCCACCATTCTATGTTTCCTAAGAATCTGTCCCCTTTACATAAAACTGGGGGGTTCCTTCCATTGCTCCAAGTATATTTGAGGTTCTTCATTTCTGGTTCCTTCAGAGACAGATCCTGGATCCACTCCTCAAACAGGGCCATTTGTTGAGTGGTGATTACCTTTGCTGTTTGGTTTAACACATGGGAGGAAAGAAACAATAGAATTTTCAGTAATACATGTAAAGATCCAAAATTTTATTCTGTACTTGGATCGAGTCCACTAAACTTAGTCAAGGTATACTGTTGGGGATTGGTTAGACAACTAGCAAAATATTTTGTACTCTTTGTAACGAACAACTTTCAGATTCTCATATGAAAGTTTTATTTAGTATTAATATATAGTGTCTTTTCAAAAAAAAAAAAACAATATAGTGTATGCTTTGTAATGTACGAACTTGTGCTACCCTCTTAACCGTTCTGACATATGGTACCCATGAGATAAGTGCCTGTTAGAAACCCAAAAAGAAGCAAGCAAGTGTGATTTTTTCCTAACTGCCTTTGATGAGGAAAGAGTATCACCACGAACTTGCCTTTCCTCTCCCACTGGATACAACATACTGCAACCAACCAAAACACCGTCCAATGAACACTTCAACCTGGGGGAATGCTATCATAGGCTTCTAGCGAGGGTAAAGCTTTTTGAGTCTTTCATGGTACATTGACTGGCACCACTGGGAGGAAAGACTGCCATCTCCACCATAAAGTCCAAGGAGAAACAACACTCACCTAAAATATGTTGCAGTTTCTGTTTGTTGTTTCCTTTAAGAACACCAATGTGATTCAAAAATCTACTTTGTAGAAAATCACTAGTGTTAATCTTACCAAGGCCCACCACTCACCCTTGAAATTTAACTTTTGCTGATTACAAATTAATGAAAAATTAAACAAATGGAAATTTTAATTACATCAGTGGATCTTTTGTAGAGGAGACTTAGTGCAATGATAAGAGTTGTCGCTTTGTGATTTGTGGAAACAACCTCTTGTGAAGCAAGGTAAAATTCTGTAGTACAGATCCAGAAGTAGTCGGAACCTTTCTTAGGACCCAATTTATAGGTTGGAACTTTGTGCACGTTGCTGCTCCTTTATCTGTTAATCTTTTGAAGTTTGTGTGTGCAAAGTTGGAAGTTGCTTCCTGGAGACTGAGAAGTCATGATTAAAGTCATAATAACCTCTCCATGTGGTAGTAAGGCTGCTTTAATTGTCCCTTTCTTAGACATTGCAATGGTGAGAGCCTTGTTTGTTGCATACGAAATTTGTGTCATACCAATATAGATAAGTAAATTAGTATAATGGAATTTACATAGGATAATCCAAGTTTTTTTAAAGTTACAAATATTCGTCTGCAACATAAAGGACTCTTTTCCTTGGTAGAACCTGAAAAATGCAAAGCTTTAAATCAATGTGAATCAATCCTCTACGTTCAGATTGTTTTACTACATGACACTGACCTTTTGCTTATTTTGCAAAGTATCTACTGGACCGACCTTAAATTTTTGATCTAGAACTAGATCTGATGGAAAAAATTGCTCAGAATAATTCTTTGTTGAATCTCTAGTGCTTCTTGGACGATTTCCTATCGAGCATGAAAGTCCAGGATAAATTTTCTTTTGATCCTTAGATCTAAGAATTCAAAGACATCCACAGTCAAAATCTGGAGCTTTTGTTTACTTTTCATAAAGATCCTCAGGAACAAAAATTACTGGAAACCTTGATATCAATTACGGAAACTAGTAAGTGGGAGGTGTGGATTTGATTACACTAAAATCTGAATTCTGAAGTCAAAATGCGACGTTACATTACTTTTTTCAATTGGTTTCATTCAAAAGTTGAAATTAATTCGACTCAGTTTAGGGAAGTCATTTGAGTTAACAAGTTGAACTTCATACACTGCTTTCTAGCCTTCATGCTTCTGTAGGTGTAATTGGTCCAATATTTCCAAGAGTGTGATTGACGAGGAAGCTGGTTTTACAAATTGTTACTAACGTTGTATCTTTTCTAAAAAGAAAAGGAAGAAAAGGAAGATCTTCGAAGGAAATAGTTCATGTACTTAGCGGAAGCCTTTTGTTATGAATTCTCACAGACAGAACCTGTGTATAATGTAGTAGATCATGCAAGACAACAAGAAATTTTATATTT
Organism: Tinospora cordifolia; assembly: GCA_030144865.1. Taxonomy (NCBI): domain Eukaryota; kingdom Viridiplantae; phylum Streptophyta; class Magnoliopsida; order Ranunculales; family Menispermaceae; genus Tinospora; species Tinospora cordifolia. The sequence goes on from JAJIYU010005752.1 coordinate 16,022, forward strand.
TATCTTGAGACTAAAAGATGAATCCTTGTGGTTTTTTTTTTTTTTTTGTATTGCTTGTTGCAGTGGAGTTTTGAAGATTAAAAATTTGGGCCAAAAGGGACCCCAGAATGCTTGAATTTGGTCGCAGCTCCTTGAGAAATTTTAGTTACTAATTAATTTAATCCAACTTTGAAATTTGATGTTTAAATTCTGTTAAATTTGTTCAATGGTTTTGATTTTCAGTTTTTTTAACTCCTTGAGAAATTTAGGATCTGAAGGGCTGTGGTATTCATGTTTGTTCAGTAATTTTACATGACGTCATGGTTTGTCACAGTAGGTTCTGTTGTTTCTGAGATGCATGCTTCTTTTGCAGATTTATTTTAATAAAAGATCCAGTAAAGTGCGCCATGAAAAGCATTTAGTTGCATTACTTCCTTTTATTCCAAGGATTATATCTAAAGTTGAAAGCAATTGGAAACATCGTCTTTTACAGGTTTATTTCCCTCTCCTCCCTCCCCTCTCTCTTCTTCGGTCAAACTCATTTTCTTGCTAAACATTAGTTTGTTAGTTTGTCTCTTTTTTTTGGTTAATCCTTTTTTTTTTTATTGGGTGGGAGGCAACAAGTGTAACGCTCTTAACCAAGTTTTGCCTTATCCCAATCATGTGTTTTGATAGATCTATAACATCTTTCGTTTTTTTGTTTTTTTGTTTTTTTTTTCCCTAAAAGCCATATTGTCTGGTGAGTCTCTACAGTTTTTGCTGTGTTTCTCTCGCATTATTTCATTATTCATCTCTTATTTTGTTGCCAGCAAGTGTTTAAAAAGCATAAAATGTAATTGATGAGGTTTGTGTTTGTGAGGAAAGGCACAAATCTTACATACGCACATGCAAAGCTTTGATAATTCATGTTTTAAACTGGTAGATGCATCGATAAATAATATTCAACGAGTAAATTGTAACAATAGTTAATGTTGGTCCCTTCTCCCAGTTTCTTTTTTCTTTTCATTTTTTTTTGGTTAATGCATGTGAATCTGGAATCATTTGTCATTTTTTAAAAAAATTGTCAGTTTACTATTTGCATTATTGTTAATAAACCCAATCATGTGTTACTAGTAGAGGGTTGGCATGTTTATGAGTAAAACCTTCAATTTTATCTTAAATGGAAAAATGCAAATTAGTGGATTTAGGGCGGAGCTAGGCAATGCTCCATAAGGCAAGTCGGGCAAAAAATAATTATCTAGAGGTCTCTAAAGAGTTATTTATTTATTCATTAGTCCCCTCCCCCTCCTCTCTCTCGATACACACACACACACGCACACATAATATTTGAACAAATAATATATTACTTAATTCTTATTAACTTTGGTTCTAAAATAAAAGTTTTTTGAGCCCTCCAAAAAAAGGAAAAAATTACGAACACCTTCTCATAGCGCCTAGGTAATTGCCTAGGTGCTCCTTGGGACGAGGCTTAGGTGCTTAGGTGTTGCAGCTAATATAATTGATTATGCTAATCTAAAAACCATTCATGAAATAATTGATTTTTATATGAAAGTATTATTGCTTAAGCCTCATTGCATGCAAGGTGTACACCTACGCCATGAAGTGCAAGCCTCTCCAAGTGATGTTGACGCTTGCCTTGGGTTTATATGCTAGTGTGTCTTGCAGGATTCAATTTAAGAATGATGATTGCTGCTGGTTTATTATGCATTCAATTTACTATCTAATGTAAGGGGCATATTTTCAGTTCTTTGGATAAAACCCCTCTATATTAGTAAAATATGAATAATTACATTGTAATTTGCATATAGTGTTGAGCAAACATGCAATCAATTGCAGGCATTCACAACGGCATTTAAAAGCTGTAAACCGGAGTCTTCCTTGAGTTTAGCTTGTCTACATGCTCTAGAAGAAATGCTACTTCCTGTAAGCTCTTCACCTTCTTATGCTTTTTCTTTTTTCAGAAATGACTTCCTTTATTGCTTACAACTTTTCGGGGGCTTACCTTGAACCTTTCCTTTTTCTTCCCCATCCATATGCTTTTTTGCATCCTTCCTGGTACAAGATTGATGTTCAAGATATGCTGCTTGATACAAGTGATACAGTGGTAGTAGAAAATCAGATCTGTTGGATACATGAACTCCCTACTTTGCTTGTCAAATTGGGTGATAAACACCCATCTTGTTCAAAGGTATAAATTTGTAACATTCTATTTTTCCCTATGAAATCCAATTGTGCCCAGTGCTCATGCATTAGTGCAGTTTATTTGTTTAAGAAGTGTTAGCAACTTCATTTTACTAATTATTTCAAGTGTCTATTTAGGTTGTTTTGCACCTTATACTTTGCCTTGGGCAGCGTGCCCCAGTTTGCACTTTCCTTGTTAGGGAACATGATATGATGCAACACTCATTGAAAGACTTTTTTTGTATAGTTCAGGAGAAAAGTGAGGATAAAGAAGGTACTATATGGTGTATTGATCTGGTATTAATTAATCTTCCATATTGGTTGGGTTTTTCTCCTTGTCATCACATTCTTTTCCTTCAGGTTGCATCCAGTTTGGACCCTTCATAGGGCTCCCCACTGACTGTCAGGAACTTGCTATTTGTTCATTATATTACTTCTCCAAGTTGGATTCACTTTTGCTTTCTTCATTGGCGCATTGTTGCCTAAGTGAGTACTACAGCCTCCTTGATTTTAACTGTCCTTAGATTTTTTTCATTAAATTTATGCGATGATTAAAATGTTGGTACTGCCTTTTTTTGGTTTTTTGTCTGAATGTGTGTGACAAGAAAAATGATTGATATACAGTACCATAGAAGGGCATAAAAGCAGCATGGCCCAAGTCTCATTGAGGATTATTTTCCTAAGTCAGTAAAGTTGAAGCTCTACCCTAGTGATATCTTAAACTTAATCAATATCTCAACTGCAATTATCCATGTCTTTTCTTGTTTAGAACTGTTCGTATAGGATTTGCATAGTGCTGCCATAACTTTCCTTCTTATAACTTTTCTTTCTTTGCTTCTTTGAATAACAATTTACTCAAAAATTCAACAGATACAAAATCCTTAGATGGTCTTTACATTTTTTGAAGTAGTCTTGTCGTATAGGTAAGTCTTCATAGCATGATTTATGCCTCCTAAGATGATTGTGGATGATTTAGTGAGAACTTGAATGAAATCATTCACCTCAGGGTGATCATATCTTTGTAATTCCTTATGGGTCCCTTTGGTGCGTTGGATTTGATGTGATTGAACTTTTGTTAGTCCCAAGCCTATGTTGGTCTGTTGACTCGGATGGGATGAAAATAATTCCATTGACATTTTTGTCTCATTGTAATGGAGATTAAATACTGATAAACACAAGGTGAGGTGGGACGGGGTTCGGGTGGGAGGGATGAGTAATAGGAAATGACACCCTAACAAACCATACACACACACCCCCCATCCTCCTCCTCAACTATAAACTATTACCCCATTAGCCAATCTAACATAGAATATCCCAGTGATAAAGAATAGTTACTAATCCAAAACGATGCCAAAGATTGAGATTCCTCCCAAATCGCACTCGGGGAGAGGACCTTGTCATAAAAAATTTTGGCATTTCTCTCCTTCCACAAACACTAAACTACCGCCAGGCTTGCCATGCCCTCCACTTCGCATCGGCTTCCTCCTCCCAAAATGGGTAGACACAAGACGATGGTTCTTGATCGAGAATCTTTGGAAATATATGGGGGGACGAGGGTTATTTTTATCCCATCGTAATTGGTTTTTTTATTATTTAATTATTAAATGTTTAAACCTATCCTATCTTATTCAATCCAATTCCATATAAATAATCTTATCCTATCTTGTGCATCAAATAAGCCCTAGAAATTTGGAATGAGGCTCATGCATTGTGGAAAGGTTTTTATTTCTTCCGTTTTGGTTATATATTTGTTTTATATTATCGTATTTTTCCAAAGTTAAATTTTTGGCTTGGTTAGTGCTCAGGAAGAGATATGATCCAACGGGGATTTCCTGGATTTTTCTTGTCCCCCTTTTGTTGTTTCTTATGTAAGGAAAATGGGGAGTCCGTGGATCATATGTTCAGTTAGTGCTCTTTCACCTCCTTTGTTTTGGAGAGGTGGAAAAGACAATTCCCTTTTGCTTCGGGGCTAATGGTGCAGGAATCCTGGCAATGTATTTGTCCTCATTTGGGAGGAGGCCAATAGGAGGTGGAAGGCTCATTGGATGGTGGCTTGTTTGGCGGTGGTTTGGGGTTTGTGGAAAGAGAGGAATGCTCAGATATTCGAAGACAAGTTCAACTTCTCTATTGACATTTGGGAAGAATCTCAATCTCTTGCTTTCTTCTGGATCAGTAATGGTCCTCTTTCGTTGGGATACTGATTGGGAAATTGGTTGAGATGGTGAAGTAATATTCTATATGCAGGTGGGGCTATGTAACTGTGTTGTGTTCTTGGTGGGAGGCCTTCCCTAGTTGTATTTTTTCTCTCGTATATGAATAAAATATTCTATTTCTTTTAAAAAATATATATTATTGTATTTTTCTTTAGTTCCTCGTTGCTTAAATAATACCTCAACCATGACTATAATTTCTTTTTTTTTTTTTGGCCCAATCTGTGTATGCATTAGATATTAAGTGCTTTAGCAGTCAATGCTTTACTATTTCTTTAACTGTGGTTTCATGCCAAATTTACTTTGAATTTGTTCGTATTGTTATTTAATCATGTTTAATTAGATTCACCTAAGGTATTGCTTTATATTTGGGCTTATACTTATGATAGTTGGAAGTCTAAAACTGTAGCCTGAGCAAGACTTATTCCCATATTCTACCATTTTAATTTTATTTTGTTGTCTGAATGGCAGCCTCTGCCTACCTCCACTTGTACCATTATCATTTTGGTCTTGTGATTCGATATTCTTAACTTGCATGCATATGCATTTGTCCAGTTATTTTGTGGGATCTCAATCAAGAATTTTATTATATATCTATTAGTTACACTTTCATGCTCATCCGGTTAATCTGTTCAACCAACCAATTGAACATGTCTTCCATGTCTTTAGTTGATGTGGTTATTTAGGAGTCTGTTTTTCACTCTCCTTTTTATCGCTTGAATGCAGGTAACCGTTTGGAACCGTCTGTATTATTTCGATTCATTGTGGTTCTGGAGTCATCTTTTGAGGCAGGCCACATCATGATTGCAGACTATATCAGTTTTTTGATTACCTTACTTGTAAGGTTTAAAGTTTATCCAGGTACAAGTTTTATTAGTTACACCTTGTCAATTCTGCCAAGCAGATTTTTTCCCTCTAAATGAGAGCCAAATATCTTTTATGTCATTACAAGACCTAGTAAATTAAATTTGGAGAATTATAAGTGTACTCAGTGCATTTACTGCCTTAGATTTGAATGAATTATGGTCGAGGCACTAGCAAATATAATTTTCACTTTTCATGATGATGGGGCCACTTTGCTTTTCCAAGTTGAGAAAAACTGCTTTCTATCATTGGGGAAGGTAGATCTTACCATTGAATGCTCGGAGCATAGTCTTCTTATGACTTTGGAAAAATATTTTTTTCCATGAAATTTGTGTCATTGTTTTTTTTTTTTTGGAAACAGAAACTAATATATTAATTATGAAAGATAGGTACAAAACGGCCAGATGAGGTATCCGGCATTAGTTTTCATCATGCATACAATGCGCTATAAGAATAGATTGGAGGATTGAACCTCCTTTACATAACCAGTCCGAAAAACTATATCCTAATCCTAGCTTTG
>JAJIYU010005753.1:0-21806 GCA_030144865.1 Tinospora cordifolia
AAATGATCAAATGAAGAATCTACTTTATTATGATGTTATTTTTGTACATAGACTAATGTACACAGGAGCCCTAATGCATTTGGATCTAAGAAGAAGAAAATGTAGCACGGGCCCGTCTCCCGGGTATCCCAAGATTTTTGATCAAATAGAATTGAACTGTCAGATGACGTGGAAAATGGGACTTGGGAAGCGGGGTGTTACACCTTTTTATTTTAACACCCATCGGGAATCCTACCGGGACTCTTACCCACGTCGTAGGGCCCACGTCATGACGTGTCACTCACAAGGTACTGTCCCCAAGTGGCCCAATGGTAGCGGATGATGAAAAAAATAAGTACTTGAGCCCTAGGTCTTAGGCTCGAATCTCCGTGGAGGCGAAAGAAAACCCCAGGGGGCAAGGGACAATACCTTGTGAGTGACACGCCATGACGTGGGCCCTACGACGTGGGTAAGAGTCCCGGTAGGATTTCCGGTGGGTGTTACAATAAAATAGCTCAATGGTAGCGGATGATGAAAGAAATAAGTACTTGAGTCATAGGTCTTAGGTTCGAATCTCCACGGAGGCGAAAGAAAGCCCCAGGGGGCAGGGGACAATACCTTGTGAGTAACAATGCCATGACGAGCCATGACGTGCCATGACGTGGGCGTGGGTCCCGGTGGCGGTGGCGGTGGTTTGTTACAACAAATAATATGGTATATATATACATGATATACATATAACATGGTGTATATATATACATATATATATATACATACATAATATACATATAACATGGTATATATATATACATAATATACAAATAACATGGTATATATATACATGATATACATATAACATGGTATATATATATATATATATATAAAATTTGTATGTCATATTAATTTATTTTATTCAAACATAATTCGTGGGTGTTATATAATTTAACATATATAAGTTTCTATCGTGCGTGTATAATTTATTGTATAACACATGCATTATTATGAAATTATTCTCACATTATACTGTTATTTACGCACATTATACATGAATTATTCATTTGTTATACCAAGATTATTCAATTAAAATTAAAGTATATATATTATAGATATATGCCAACATTATTCGTTTTCTGAATGTTTTTGCCAAACAACCGAACAATTTTAATACTTGAATTATTCAAATATTATTCTCACATTATACCATTATTCATGCATATTTTCCTACTATTCAAATATTGTACATGTATTATCTGTTGTTATACCCGAATTATTCATTCTTAAATATAGTACATATGTTATATATATATGTGTGTGTGTGTGTGTGTGTGTGTATATGTATATATACTTGCAATCTATTTTCGATTTAGTTTTAGTCCATTTTTTTGCCTTAATCTCTATGTCTTCTTCGTTTCACTTTTCGATTTAGTTATTCATTTACTTGCAATTTCGTATGTTATAATGAAGAACGAGTGTTCATCTTCTAACAACAGGACGATTGTAAATGCTTAGAACCAGGTACATCACACTATTCCAAATTTTGTATTCGTATTTGTCTGAATGTGATAGTGAATGGTTGTGTGGTCTGTTCAACTTTCTTTGAACTAAAATATTGTTCTCACATTATATACACCTTTTTATTTTGTTATTATACACTTTTTAACATATTATTCTGGTATTATACACTTGCAAGAATATTAAAATATTGTTAAACCTGAAGATAGATACTCAGCCAAGGTTGGGTGCTGGATAGATTGCAACAATAAGCACATGATGCATCATAAGCACTATGTTTACTGAAATTATATGATATGTATTTATATATGTCATTCTACCTTCCCATCATTCATTATTAACTCCAACAAGGCATGCATTTTTTTGAGAGGAAAATCGGTGATGCCAGTGACTGCAACTGGTTTACATTGAAATGTTATTATGCTTAAATATGAATAATATGTACATGGGTGTATGATTCGCCCTGGTTAATACAAAAAATTAGGAAAATTTTATTGAACGAATGATTTGGGATATTTGGTTAAACTATGGTTCACATGTTTAACTGCACTGATTATTTATGTATTCTTTGCAAAATATATGTTAATTATTTAATTTTCATACTAAAACTATATTTTGCAAAGAATACATAAATAATCAGTGTGGTTAAACATGCGAACCATAGTTTAACCAAATATTCCAAATCATTCATTCAATAAAATTTTCCTAATTTTTTGTATTAACCAGTGCTAATCATACACACTATACATATTATTCGTATTTAAGCATAATAACATTTCAATGTAAAACAGTTGCAGTCACTAGCATCACTGATTTTCCTCTCAAAAAAATTCACGCCTTGCTGGAGTCAATAATGAATGATGGGAAGGTAGAATGACATATATATATATATATATATCTTGATGCATCATGTGTTTGTTGTTGCAATCTATCCAGCACTAGTTATATCTTGAATGCTTTAGAAAGTACCATTAGTGAGCAAAAATTCAGAAAGTACCATAAGAAATGCATGAACAAATACTTTTGTGATCTATTAGAGTATGAAGGATGGATGACTGACAGTTGCTTTGCTGATTGGAGATCATGAAAAGTAATTGACAGCACTTGATGACAAGAAGAAAAGATTAGAGCAATAAATCTATGATTTGCATGGTTTAAAGTTTTTCTGTAACCTTAATCATATCTTTATGTGCTTTTCCCAAATTGAAGTAAAACCATAAATGAAATAAGTTGATAGTTTGTCCAATGCTTTAGATACTGTAATGTTTTTTTCTTTCAGCATACAGGCTTGTATCTGACATTTGATTTTTTCAGGTTAGTTTCTATTTTCAATGATTTCGACTTGTTTTACTAGTTTAATTATTCCATGTACAAACATTATGCGTATTAGAACATCCCCATTGAATGGTTGGATCCTTGGATCTATAAATTCTTTGAAATTTTCCAAGGTGATTTTTTTCCTGTCTGAATTTGCAGTCAATCTTTGGTAATAATTTGAGGGCATTTTTGGAGAATGGATAAGGAAAATGCCAAAATTGGGTCCTTTTATGAGCTGTTGAACTTTGTAGATACTGAAAAAAAAAATCTTCTACTGACGATTTATATATATATATATATATATATATATACACACCATGTTATTTGTATGTCATGCATAAATATGGACAATATTAATATTATTTTGTCCATGGGAGGGAAAATACAACGCAATTCTTGAGCTAATAGGCTAACCTCAAGGGAAAATACAATGTAATACTTTAGCTCTTATTCTTATTTTATTTGTTTTAAATTAATCTAATTAAGTTCAATTTTTTTTATCTAGATATATATTGAGTTGCTTTAAACGTTACAACTACTATTTAACTTTTATTCTTATTTTCAAAAAAAATGATCTAATTAACTTCATTTTTTTATGTAGGTATATATATAAAGATTGGAACAATGGAGAACTTGGGTTTATATACTTGGATTGTGTGTTAAGATGAGACGTGATGATCTTTCAAGAAGAATTCTTGTTTATAGAACTTTTTATTTTTGTTTATTAGGATTAATAACGATAAGTAGTGTAAATAATAATTACACTTTTTGATGAATTGTATATATATTTGGCACTATGAAATTTTTTATTCTTAAGTGATACGAATTATGTGCGCATATATATATATATATAATATGTACTTTAATTTTGACTAAATAATGCGAGTATAACAAAAGAATAATTCATGTATAATGTACGTCAATAGCTGTACAATGTGAGAATAATTTCATAATAATGCGGGGACAAACGAATAATGCGCACATATATATATACATAAAATATGTACCTTATTTATGACTAACCAATGAAAGTATAACAAACGAATAATTCATGTATAATGCGTCTGAATAGTGGTATAATGTGATAATAATTTCATAATAATGTGGGGACAAACGAATAAGGCGCGCATATATATATATATGCATAATGTGACGACCCATGTTTTTGACATTAGATTGACTGATCCGACATATATGTATTCTATGTATTTCCTAAAATTTTAATGAGAAAATACAGAATGTTTTTTAATTTTTTCTAATTTCAAATTAATTATTAAAGAAAATGAGAATAATATGATAAAATATAATTTTAAGGAGAAAACATATTAAAATATTAGAAAAATGTATTTTCTTGAGGAAAATAACCTTTAAGATTGATTTATGAATTTTTGGAATAATCATGGAATTTTTAGATGATAAATGGAATTTTTAGAATGATAAATGGAATTTTTGAGAGAAAAATATGATTTTTGGCAAATTATTCAATTTTTGGAGAAAATAATTGAATAAATGATAAAATGATTTATAATTGAAGCATTTTAATAAGGAAGGATAAACAATTTTTGTAATTTTAGAAAAAATTAAATGGCAGAAAAAATGCAGGAAATACGTATATATATATATATATATAAAGGAATAAAAAATATGAATAAAACCGTCCAGGCGCACGAACTGGCCCAAGCGCATGGGCTGGCCTGTCCGCCTGGCCGGCCCAAGCGCATGGGCTGGCCCGTCCGCCTGGCCGGCCCATGCACCCAATAAAACCCTTTAGGCTTTTTACGTAACTATACAATATTTAGAAATATATTACAAATATACCATATATTTCAATGTTATACATATAATTAAAAAATAATTACAGAAATATCAGAAATTGGGGTGTTACCATTTTAAACCGAAAAAGTCTATGAAATCAGCAAACAAACAAGAAAATAACAACCAAAAAAGAAAAATTGATTTTCTTTCACATTTAATGAAGCATATTAGGAGAAATATGTTTTTATTTGACCAAAAAACAATATATTTTGGTATATTTTGTTTATATTTTTTATAATATGCATACAATATATAGAAAGTAATATGTGTACTAAATTCTGAAGCATATTTTGGTATATTTTTGTATATTTTGGTATATTTTGTTTATATTTTGGTATATTTTTGTATATTTTGGTATATTTTGTTTATATTTTTTGGTATATTATGATATATTTTGGTATATTTTGTTTATATTTTTTATAATATGCAAATATATAGAAAGTAATATGTGTACTAAATTCTGAAGCATATTTTGGTATATTTCTTTTATATTTTGGTATGTTTTTGTATATTTTGGTATAGTTTATTTATATTTTTTGGTATATTATGATATATTTTGGTATATTTTTTTTTATGTTTTTTATAATATGAATACAACATATAGAAAATAATATGTGTACTAAATTCTGAAGCATATTTTGGTATATTTTTGTATATTTTGTTTATATTTTTTGGTATATTATGATATATTTTGGTATATTATGATATATTTTGATATATTTTGTTTATATTTTTTTATAATATTCATACAATATATAGAAAGTAATATATGTACTAAATTCTGAAGCATATTTTGGTATATTTTTGTATATTTTGGTATATTTTGTTTATATTTTTTGGTATATTATGATATATTTTGATATATTATGATATATTTTGGTATATTTTGCTTATATCTTTTATAATATGCATACAATATATAGAAAATAATATGTATACTAAATTCTGAAGCATATTTAGGTATATTTTTGTATATTTTGGTATATTTTATTTATATTTTGGTATATTTTTTGTATATTTTGGTATATTTTGTTTATATTTTTGATAATATTTTAAAAAAACCAACATTGTTTGTAATTTCCACTAAACATTTTGGAGACTATTAGAATGATGATACAAGCAGATGTTGAAACCCTACAATAAAGTCAGAGTGAAGCCGCCATGTATGATTAAATTAGCAATTACAGCAGTAATTCCAAAGGGTGCGCCTAGTTCATTAATTACCAGTTCCAATATCAATCTTTAAATATTGTTTTAATGCTCTATCATGCGCAGTAAACCATGATTAAAGCGTTACAGTAAGTGGATAAGGATGGATTCTACTATAATATGGATGAACTTTGATCTTTTCAACATGAACGCGAAACGCAAAAAACAAAATCAAATTTTCATATACTCTGTTTCATCAAATTCAAAAACTAAAAACATTGTACAGTATCAGATTTATACTCTGTTGTATAGGTTTCAAACAAAAAACACTTTACACTCTGTCAATACTCTGGAACTTTGGTTCTATTTAGTCAACTTTCCAAGATATCAATTGGAGGGAAAACTAATCGAATAGCTGCTGCATGAGTAAAGAGATGATCTATGGCCATGGAAATACCTTGAACTTGTTAAGAATCATTTTAATGACGTTTGAAAAAAGAAGAAGAAGAAGAAGAAGAAGAAGAATCGATAGAGGGGATCTGTTGCAGAAGCTTGTTCTTCTCGAAAATTTTCTTCAATGAAACAACTTGCTCCAATGAGTATACGCAGCACTCTTGAGAGTACAATATAGTCTGCGCAGCTGGAGAATTCACCAGCACCTGAAGCAGTTCTTGTTAGTTCAGTTGCTCCAAAGGACGAAATCCACTGCGGCTGAGGTTCATCATAACTGGAAAAGGTGAAGTGGTAATGAATAAGCTCGACTCATTGCTGTGCTCGTCGGAGCACAGAAGCTACCTTATTGATGTGCTCGTTGGAGCAGAACGGACCAGAACCAGAACGTTCTTCCTTTCAGTGCCCTTTTCTTCCTTTCTTTTACAATGAACCCAATGATCGAGTACAATATCAGTCAAAACCAGAGGAAACTTAAAGCCCTAAACCACCACCACTAAGCTCGAAGCCTCCAACACACATGGAATTACCCAAAAATCAAAATCATTTGATGCTGAACAACAAAAAACCAGATCTGGTTCCTATTAGGCGTATCCATCGTGAAGAAGAGGTTCAAAACCTCTTCTGCATTTTTGTTTCTTTAACTCGAAGCCCTTTTCTCTTTCGTAGGCTTCTCCTGCACTGGCTACTCCACTGGCACTATCGTGGTTTCAATTTCAACGCTTCCGGACATCGTTAATGGTAGGAATAGTATTCGAGATCACAAACTCTCTTACTTGGAAACCATAGCTCTGATTCTTGTGCTCTGTTGGTTAGTATGAGTTCAGAACAAGGAGCAAATAGAGAAGTGAACGATAGCATTAATGGAGGAACGATAGCAGCAGTGGGATCAACGGCAACAATGGAGGAATGATAGCATTAATGGAAGAACGTTCTTCTTCTTCTTCTTCTTTGCAAGATCAAAGCAATCTTGAGGATTGCGAGATTTAGTTCTTCTACTGCTTCTTCTTCTCAGGAGATCAAAACAACCAAAACCAATCCTTGTTGCTTTTTGTTGTTCGCACTCGATTGTTGCTGTCGCTACTGCTCGCCTTTGTAGTTTTATATTCCGGTATATTTGATAATATTTAGCAAAGTGCGATATATGTGAAACTTTGTAAAAAGTTGCCTGAATTAACGAAAATATTTTCTATAATTTCCACAAACCCTTTCCCCCTTTTCTTTTGTCTTCTTGTGCGAGAAATATCCGAAATTTGGGATTTTTGACGAATTTTAATGCAAAATTTTAGCACAAAACCATGGGAGTCCATGGTAATTGAATCCATGATTTTGTCATCAACTCATGGCCTCCATGGTGGCCAATGAATGCTGTCAACTGGGCATCTAGCATGTGAGGTTGAGTGCCACCTGGATAGCCACATGTCACCCTCATCTTTGCCAAGCAAGCACCCATATGCAACAAAAAGGTCTTCTTTGAGCTCAAAGTCCAGAAATTCCAAATTTCTATAGCTAACTTCCCTAACTTAGATCTTTCTCAATTCTCAACCAAATCCAGCAAACTATAGCTTGATTTGAAGCTTGTACCACCATCTACAAAGTTCCACAAGTGGTTTGCGCAGTCTTGGAGCCGTCTAAAGCAGAAATCATCAAGAAGAGGTGTTGTTCAAATTGTCTAAACCCAGAAAAAACTAGAAAGTGTGTGTTGGAATCACCTTTGGAGCTTTGAACCTTGGCCATTTCCAGTTCTTTTTGGAGGTAAAATTGTTCACTCTCCTCATTTTCATATGTACTTTGACCTCCAAGAGTTAGAGAACGAAAAATAGGGCCTTGTACATGATTTTCGAACCATTGAAGTGATTACTTACTCACTATTACAGCTATGTAACAAAGATAGTTGGAACAACTTTGGGAAAGCTCACTCTTGGACCATTCTAGGCACGTCCTTGAGGTAAAAAATCCATCATTCTACTCCTTATCATGAGTATTCAAGTGTCCAAGTGGTTGAAACCAGAAACCGAAACTTTTAATGTGTTTTATAAGTCACTATTGCTAACTGTTAGACATACTGTTGCAACAGTGCCGACAGAAATAGTTTGAAACTAGAATAGGAGTTATATTTGGGACACCTAAAGGCACCCTTTCGGGCTGGAACCAGAGGCATTGTAGACCCCATAATAGAGGTTCCAGAAAGGTATAAAGACCTAACCTTGAGCCCTTGTGGATGTGTTTTGTTACACTTGCAAATATGCCATGATTGTAGGGTGCTAGAACAAATTTCTTATGTTCTTTAGAATATAGCAGAATATTGATGGAATGATAGACATGTTTTTAATGTTATATGTTACTGATTCAGAGAATTCTTGAGTAATGAATGTTCTATGACCCACATACTATAAGTAGACACAAGAAATGCCTCATGAAATGATAGTTCCATGGCGGAAAGAACACTAGAAAAATAATAGAATCTATGAACCCAGAAATTTCCTGCAATCTGGCTGAAATTTCTGAGATACAATTTACAAACCAAACCTAGGTAGATTGAGCTGAAATTTGGTAGAGAGATCCTTAGATATGTTTATAAGTTTCCTACCAAATTTCAGGAGATTCCGATGTGTGTAGGTAGGTCAATTAAGGCAAACAGTCACTGCCTATCACATGTATACGGGATCTGTGCAGTTTTTGTTATCACACTTGGAAACCCTAGTAACTGAGGTCGAAAAATTGTGATTCAAAATTATGAAAAAACTTTTGGAAGTTTGGAACAATTCTGCAAAGTTTGGCAAAAATTTGATGTACGAATTGCCCGCAGAAAAATTAGAAAAATGGTTGCGCATATGGGGCCACAGGCCAATGTTGTGCCTAAGTCATGAGAATTAGGAATATTGACCCCTTTCGGCCCAATTGACTCCTTGAAGACTAGAATTGACCCTATGTGACTCTGTTGACAAGCTAGGTCAACAAATGATAAGTTGACTAGGGTTGACCGATATCGACCGAGGTCAATCAAATTGACTTAGTAACTAAGGCAAGGTGAACAAACATAGGGGATATTCTCGACTACATCAAGTTATTGATTAACCAATGTTGTATAGTTAGAGTGAGCCAAGTCCCATGTTAATATTAAGAAGTTACGTCAATTTCATTGGACCAAGTACTAGCGGGACACAATCGGTCGCGAGAGGAGCACCGGGAGCGGAGCATCCCTGTGAGTAGTGTTTTCTAACTCATTTCTTAGAACTTGTTATTCTGTACATTATGAAAATGAGATTACATATTGTGATGAACCTACATTCTTTTAAATGGGTTTTAAATGAAAAGTGCACCGAGTCTCGAGGTCTGAGAGTACAGGGTTAGGGTGAGTTGTGTCGGCCTCTCATACGACCCCGAGAGGTGACCACCTAGCACAGAGTGCCCATCGAGAGGGTTCTGTGGGCCTACAATGATGGCAACGGTAATAAGACCTAATCAGGCCATCACAATAAAGCAACGTCAATAAGTCCTGGTTGGTCGTTATGATGATGGCAATGGCAATAAGACCTAATCGAAGTCAACACGATGCGCCTAACTGTCCGCAACCCGCTCGAATGATTTTTAGTCGCCTCGGAGAGCTTGTGATCCGCGACGAATGTTTTTATTATTTAACTGTTTTTGGATAAAGGTGCACAACTGCATTATAGATTTAAATTGTGTTTACTGTTGCATTCACTTGCATAATGCTATTGCTCATGCATTCATGGCACATGTCTTAATTGTGGAATACTTGTTTTAAGTTTGAATTAGACTGCATTACTCACTGAGCCGCTATGGACAATTAAGTTCACTACTCCAACTTTTTAGGTTCTTTAGCCGCAAAAAAGGGCAAGGGAGTGGTCATCGCATAGAGTTGCATTCTCGTACTCTTTTTGGTAGGCTTTCTTTGTATTTCCTTTTCTATTGTTGTATTTTGAGGGTTAGAATCTATATATAGGGGAGAAGAAAGCTTGTACACAATGGATAGCCACTCCCGTTGCTACACATGTTATAATGACCCATTTTGGAAAAATATCAAGTTTTATTGGTGTTCGTGTATTAAATTTCTTCTGTATTCCTTATGATTACTCTGAAAGTTTGTGATGTAGTGTTGTATGTTGAGGCTTACCAGTGTCTCAACAACCTCGGCTTGCGGGCGGGTTTGTTGGGAATTTGTGCCAGTCGGTTCGTCCTTCGTCCAAGGGAAGGGGTCCCGACACGACCCATGCGCGCAGGATGCATGTGGGCTGCCATGCGCCCTTGAGGCCCCAGCATGGGCCGACCCACGTGTATAGAGGGTCCAGGCCCTCTTTTCACCCCCTTTTGCCTTTGTGTTGTCTTTTCTGCGGGATTATTCAGATTTTAGGCAAATTTCAGCGAATTTTTGATGATTTTCCAGCAGATTTCTAGCATAAAACCATGGAAGTTCATGGTTTAGAAACATTAGCCATCAATTCATAGCCTCCATTGTGGCCAATGAATGCTGCCAACTGGGCATCCAGCATGTGAGGTTGAGTGCCACCTGGATAGCCACATGTCACCCATACTTTGCCAAGCAAGCACCCCCATGCAACAAAATGGCTTCTTTGAGCTCAAAGTCGAGAAATTCTAGATTTCTGTAGCCAACTTCCCTAACTTAGATCTTCCTCAATTCTCAACCAAATCCAACAAACTATAGCTTGATTTGAAGCTTGTACCACCATCTACAAAGTCTCATAGTGGTTTGCACAATCTTGGAGCCGTTTGAAGCAAAAATCATCAAGAAAAGGTGTTGTCCACACTGTTCAAACCCAAAAAAACCAGAAAGTGTGTTGGAACCACCTTTGGAGCTTTGAATCTTGGCCATTTCCAATTCTTTTTGGAGGTAAAATTGTACACTCTCCTCATTTTCATACGTACTTTGACATCAAAGAGTTAGAGAACAAAAAATAGGGCCTTGTACATGATTTTTGGACCATTGAAGTTGATTACTTACTCACTGTTACAGTTGTGTTACAGAGACAGTTGGAGCAACTTTGGGAAAGCTCACTCTTGAACCATTCTAGGTACGTCCCTGAGGTAAAATCCATCATCCTACCTCCTTATCATGTGTATTCAAGTGTCCAAGTGATAAAACCAGAAACTGAAACGTTTAATATGTCTTATAAGCCACTGTTGTTGACTGTTAGACTTACTGTTGCAACAGTGCCGACAAAAAGAGTTTGAGACCAGAATAATAGCTATATTGGGACACCTAAAGGCACCCTTTCGGGCTGGAACCAGAGGCATTGTAGGCCCCATAGTAGAAGTTCCAAAAAGGTATAAAGACCTGACCTTGAGCCCTTGTGGATGTGTTTCGTTATACTTGCAAATATGTCATAATTGTAGGGTGCTAGAATAGATTTCTTGTGTTCTTTAAAATACAGCAGAGAACTTAGTGGATAGATAAACATGAATTTGGTATTGCATGTTACTGATTCGAAGTGTTTTTGATGAATGGATGTGTTATGATCTGTAACTAAACTAAAAACAACTAGGTCTAAACGAGCCCAGAAAGGCTTTCAGTCTTTGCCATTGACTAGCAACTGCTATTAGACACAAGAAATGACCCATGGAATTGTGATTTAATGAGGGAAAAGAATACTAGGATGATAGTAGAAACTATGAACCCAGAAATTTCCTGCAATCTGGCTGAAATTTTTGAGATAAACTTTACTGACTAAACCTAGGTAAATTGAGCTGAACTTTGGTGTAGAGATCCTTAGATATGTCTAGAAGCTGCCTACCAAATTTTAGGGCATTCTGATGTGTGTAGGTAGGTCAATTTAGGCAAACAGTAACTGCTTGTCACAGAGTATACGGGATCTGTACAGTCTCTGTTGTTATATCAAGAAACCCTAGTAAATGATGTCTAAAAATAGTTATTCAAAATTCTGAAAAAACTTTAGGAAGTCTAGAACAATTCTACAAAGTTTGGCGCAAATCCGATGAACGGATTGCTCTCAGAAAAATTGGGAAAATGGTTGCGCAGATAGGGTCATAGGCTAATGTTGTGCCTAAGTGATGGGAATTGGAAATATTGACCCTTTTCGGCCCAATTGACTCCATGAAGACCAGAATTGACCCTGGGTGACTCAGTTGACCAGCTAGGTCAACAAATTATAAGTTAACTAGGGTTGACCAAGATTTACCGTGGTCAATCAAATTGACTTAGTAACTAAGGCAAGGTAAACAAACATAGGGGACTATTCTGGACTAGGTCAAGTTATTGATTAACCAATGATGTACAACTAGAGTGAACCAAGTTTCATGTTAATATTAAGAAGTTACGTCGACTTCGTAGGACCAAGTGCTAGCGAGACGTGACCGATCGCGAGAGGAGCGTCGGGAGCAGAGAATCCCTATGAGTAGTGTTTTCTAACTCATTTCTTATAACTTGTTATTCCGTGCATTATGAAAATGAGATTACATATTGTGATGAACCTGCATTCTTTTAAATGGGTTTTAAATGAAAAGTGCACTGAGTCTCGAGGTTTGAGAGTAATGGGTTAGGGTGAGTTGTGTTGGTCTCTCATAGGACCCCGAGAGGTGACCACCTAGCACAGAGTGCCCGCCGAGGGGGTTCTATAGGCCTACGATGATGGCAATGACAATAAAACCTAATCGGGCCGTCACAATAAGGCAACGACAATAAGTCCTGGTTGGTTGTTACAATGATGGCAATGGCAATAAGTCCTAATTGAAGTTGACACGATGCGCCTAACTATCTGGAACCCGCTCGAGTGATTTTTAGTCGCCTCAGAGAGCTTGCGAGCCTCGACAAATGTTTTCATTATTTAACTATTTTTAAATGAAGGTGCATGATTGCATTATGGATTTAAATTGTGTTTATTGTTGCATTCACCTGCAAAATGTTATTGTTCATTCATTCATGGCACATGTTTTATTTGTGGAATACTTTTTTTAAGTTTGAATTCGACTGCATTAGTCACTGAGCCGCCGTGGACAATTAGGCTCACTACTCTAACTTTTCAGGTCCTATAGCCGTGGATAAGGGCAAGTGAGTGGTCATCGCATAGAGTTGCATTCCCTTACTCTTTTTGGTAGGCTTTCTTTGTATTTCCTTTTCTGTTGTTGTATTTTGAAGGTTAGAAACTATGTATAGGGGTGAGGAAAGCTTGTATATAATGGATAGTCACTCCCATTGCTACACATGTTATAATGACTCATTTTGGATAAATATCAAGTTTTATTGGTGTTCATGTATTAAATTTCTTCTACATTTCTTATGATTACTCTAAAAGTGTTTTATGTGGTGTTGTATGTTTAGGCTTAATAGTGTCTTGGCAAGTTCAGCTTGCGCGCGGGTTTGTTGGGATACTGTGTCAGTTGGTTCATCTTTTGTCCTAGGGAAGGGGTCCTAATAGCATTGGTATCAGAGCCTAAGATTTTTCCCAATTAAGGAATAACAAGTGTTATTAACCTAGCAGAGTCTTAGAGTAATCATAGAAGTACAAAGAGAAAAGACCCTTAGAAAAGACTTAGAGTTGCAAAATGGGAATATGGACAACACTTTCTAACTCTTGACTGGCAGAAAGAGGAACTAAGTGAGAGTAGCATATCACGAGGGGACTCGGACTCTCATAGGGTGTTAGTAAGTTTTAAGATTGAGACTTTGAACCTTGTGGGTTAGGTGATTCCTTAGAAATAGTTGCCTTAATGTCTGATGTTGTGGTCTGCTCATTTGGAACTAATGAAAGTTAAACATTTTTATGCAGACCATGATGTCTCCTCGACGTGGGAGAACACGTAGGACCCCAGAGCCGATATCGCTGCCACCTCCGGTTCAGTTTGGATAGGATGCCATACAGAGACTATAGGCTTTGATCAGAGCGTCTAATGAGACCGATCACGCCCAGGTGGCCTTATTGAGTAAGAGGCTTGACAGGATTGAGGCCGAGAGACAGAAGGCTGAGCCAGCAACGCCTCCTGCGCCGGTTATACCCGAGATCCACCAGGAAGAGAGGGCTGCAGCCCAGGCAGAGGTAGCCCCAGTGAGGTAGGGTGATGACTCCACTCATGATCGCCTCTTGAAGAGTCTCTTGAATATGATGCCTAAGGTGTTCCATGGGGGTTTGAGTTTGGATGCGGCGGAGAACTAGCTTCTCAATATTAAGAAGAATGCTAGGATATTGAAGTTGTCTAACGAGAATCAGGTGTTTTTTGCGACACACATGCTCGAGGATGAGGCCGCAGTTTGGTGGAGGCCACTCAGTCTATAAAGGGACAGATTTCTACACGGGCCCATTTTCGGGAGCTATTTTTGAGTGCCTATGTCCCTACAATAGAGAGAGAGCATAAGAAGGTGGAGTTCTTGACTTTACAACAGGGAGACACGTCAGTCAGGGAGTATACCAGAGATTTTTCAGACTGGAGGCATATGCGCCCGCGCTAGTGAGTAACCCAAGGGAGAAAGCTGGATTCTTCTGTCGTGGGTTGAGGGCCAGTATCAAACAAGCTACGTCAGCATACAGTGAGGCTACTCTTAAGATCATACAGAGGCATGCACTACAGTTTGAGGTGGATGGCAGGGATTAGCGTCCGACAATCCAGATGGTACAGAGTGCATCCTTGCAGACGCAGTCCCAGTCTCAGCCATAATCGCAGACACAGGAAGGTCATCTTGGAGGGTCCCAAGGAGGTAGGTTTCATAAGAAGAGGAAGTATACGGAGGGACAGTCCGAAGGAACACAGACTCAGCCTACTACCGCAGTCACACTCGCAGCCACCCCAATACAGGCATATCAGCCGGTGGGACAACCACAGACTTAGCAGGGAGGCCGAGGTGGAGGTCAAGGCAGAGGTCGAGGCAGAGATTCAAGGGGTAGAGGCTAGGGCCGAGGCAAGACTGAGCAGAGATGGTCGATTATATGTTACCAGTGTGGTCAGCCAGGTCACAAACGATATCACTGCCTTATGCCTATCCTAGCTCCCAGTGCACCCACCACTGGCACTCGAGAGACAACACAGGCCATCACCTACCCAGATTCTGAGGCGATGAAGGCTGTACTAGAGGCTAACATGTTCCTACTTGATACATCTATCTATGTGTTGATTGATGTTGGATCTATATTGTCTTTTATTTCTGGGCACGTTGTAGATTGGAACTTAGACCTGTTAGAGCATCTACATGGCTCGTGTTGAGCATTGCAGCCGGGGAACAGATCTACCCCAATTTGATTTGTTAGGGCTGCACTTTGAGATTTGACGACTTCGAGACTCTTGTAGACCTTAGAGTACTAGAGTTCTTGAAGTTCGACGCTATACTTGGGATGGACTGGCTGGCAGCTTATCATGCCTATGTCGACTGCTTTGCCAAGAGAGTAGTATTTCAGATTTCAAGACAGCCTGTTGTGACCTTCCAGGGTAGTGCTTCCGATACACCAAGGACCCTAGGTAGGATAGCGACATAGTTTGACATAGATAGACTGGCTAGTATGATTACCACAAGTGAGGGACCTTCAAAATAGAACATAGATGAGATTCCTATTGTTAGAGACTTTCCTGACGTGTTTCCGGATGATTTGCCTGGCTTACCTCCCAAACGGGAGATTGACTTTATCATTGAGATTATTCCGGGGACACAGCCCATTTCGATCCCTCCTTATCAAATGGAGCCTAAGGAACTGTAGGAACTGAAGATCCAACTTGAGGAGTTGATGAGTAAGGGTTTTATTACCACTAGTGAGGGACTTTCAAAACAGAGCATAGATGAGATTCCTGTTGTTAGAGACTTTCCTGACGTGTTTCCTGATGATTTGCCTGGCTTACCTCCCAAACGGGAGATTGACTTTACCATTGAGATTATTTTGGGGACACAGCCCATTTCAATCCCTCCTTATCGAATGGTGCCTAAGGAACTATAGGAACTGAAGATCCAACTTGAGGAGTTGATGAGTAAGGGTTTTATTACCCTTAGTGTGTCACCTTGGGGTGCTTCAGTATTGTTTGTGAAGAAGAAGGATGTGAGCCTTCGTTACTGTATCAACTACAGACAGTTGAACAAGGTGACAGTAAAGAACGAGTACCCTATCTCGCGTATAGATGACTTATTTGACCAGCTCCGAGGTGCCATTGTGTTTTCAAATATCGATTTAAGATCTAGGTACCATCAGTTGAGAGTCAGGGAAGAGGATGTACCGAAAACGGCCTTTCGGACTTATTATGGGCACTACGAGTTCCTAGTCATGTCGTTTGATGTGACAAATGCCCCAACGATGTTCATGGACTTGATGCAAAATCTGGACTCATTCGTCATTATCTTTATCGATGACATCCTTATTTACTCGAAGACTATGGAGGAGCACGTTGAGCACTTGAGGATCACACTACAAACTCTCCGAGATCATCGGTTATACGCCAAGATTAGCAAGTGCGAGTTCTAGTTGACAGAAGTTCGATTTTTGGGCCATGTAGTAGGAGCCGAGGGCATCCAGTTGATCCCGCTAAGGTTGAGGCTATTATAGGTTGGCCGAGACCTACCACAATGACAGAGATCCATAGTTTTTTGAGTTTGGCAGGCTATTATCACAGATTTGTGCCAAACGTTTCGAGGATCGCTGCTCCCATGAAGAAGCTTACCCAGAAGAACATGCCATTTGTGTGGACAAATAAATGTCAGGAAGCATTTCTTGAGTTAAAGCGTCATTTGACATTTGCCCTAGTTCTTGTGCTACAAGAACCAAGCTGTGAGTTGACAATCTATACAGATGCATGTGGTACAGGCCTTGGGTGTGTGTTGATGCAGGTAGACGGGGTTGTCGCTTTTGCCTTGCGATAGCTGAAAGTTCGTGAGAGGAATTACCCCGTGCATGACTTAGAGCTAGCGGCAGTAGTGTTTGCACTCAAGATTTGGCAACACTATCTGTATGGTGAGCGTTTCACACTTTATTCTAATCATAAGAGCCTCAAGTACCTATTTTCGCAGAAAGACCTTAATATGAGGCAGAGGAGATGGATGGAGCTACTTAAGGATTATGACTTTACCATAGAGTATCATCCCCAGAAAGCCAATGTGGTGGCTGATGCGCTTAGTAGAGTACAGGTTAAGACTGCTTGTGGGGCTAGACATATGTCTCAGGAGTGGAGGACGATTGATTATGTGACAGTGATGAGTATCCACAAGACTTTGACCAAGACCAGAGTTAGTGCACAGATGAGAGCCCAACCTGTGTTGCTTACTGAGATTATGGAGGTTCAGCCTCATGATGTTGATTTTATGATGTACCGGGGGCGGGCAGACGACACTTCTTACGTGGAGTGGAAAATAGGGAGTGCTAGCAGAGCTGCACCGCTCGAGGTACACCGTCCATTCAGGCGCCAATAAAATGTATCAGGATGTTCGACGTACTTATTGGTGGCTGAGGATGAAGCAAGATATTGCAGCCTTTGTGCAGAGATGTGATATGTGCCAACAGATTAAGGCTGAGTACCAAGGACTCGGTAGTTTATTACAACCCTTGGCTATTCCTGAGTGGAAATGGGAGCACATTACCATGGACTTTGTGATGGGATTGCCCCAGACTCAGTGGAGACATGATACCGTTTGGGTCATTGTAGACAGACTTACTAAGTCGACTCATTTCCTCTCGATGCATAGTAGATATTCAGTGGAGAAGCTGAGTTGGCTGTATATCTGCGAGATTATGAGACTACATGGGGTCCCAGTGTCCATTGTGTCTGACAGAGATGCTCAGTTTATGTCTTGTTTTTAGCAGAGCTTGCAGAATCAGTTAGGGACTAATGTGAACCTGAGCACAGCCTTCCATCCATAGACTGATGGTCAGTCTAAGAGATTTATTCAGGTACTTGAGGATATGTTGAGGGCATGCATTGTTGATTTTGAGGGTAGCTGGGAGGATCAGTTGCCCCTATGTGAGTTTGCATATAATAACAACTACCAGGCGAGCATCGGCATGGCACCTTTTGAGGCATTATATGGTCGACCTTGCCGATCGCCAACTTGTTAGGCCGAGGTTGGTGATACAGCAGTTTTGGGCCCTACTTTTGTGCAAGAGCAAAATGAGAAGATTCAGCGGATCTATCAGAACATGAAGACAACTCAGAACCGGCAGAAGAGTTACGCAGATAACCGGAGGAAGGTCCTAGAGTTTGTGATCGGTGATCATGCACTCCTACGAGTTTCCCCTAGGAAGGGGCAGACTCAGTTTGACATTTCAGGGAAACTCGCACTAAGGTATATTGGACCTTTCGAGATCCTTGAGCATGTAGGTCTTGTGGCATACCGATTGGCGTTGCCGCCTCAATTATCGAGGGTACATAATGTGTTCCATGTATCAATGTTGAGGAAGTACCACCTTGATCCCTCGCACGTGGTTAATTGGAGACTTGTTGACTTGCGAGAGGATTGTACATATGATGAGGCTCCGGTAGCCATTGTTGATCGAGCCGTCAGGAAACTGCACAACAAGGAGATACTGATGGTAAGAGTGCGTTGGCAGTTCTACTGTGCTGAGCAAGATACTTGGGAGCGAGAGGATCATATGACTAGTCATTTCTTGGAGATTATGAGAGTTGCCCTTTGACCTTTAGTGCATTAGAAAATTTCGAGGACGAAATTCATTTTAAGGAAGGGAGACTGTGACGACCCATGTTTTTGACAATGGATTGACGGATTCGACATATATGTATTATATGTATTTCCTAAAATTTTAATGAGAAAATACAAATTTTTTCTAATTTTTTTCAATTTTGAATTAATTATTAAAGAAAATGAGAATAATATGAGAAAATACAATTTTAAGGAGAAAACATATGAAAATATTAGGAAAATGTGTTTTCTTGAGGAAAATAACCTTTAGGATTGATTTATGAATTTTTGGAATAATCATGAAATTTTTAGAATGATAAATGGAACTTTTAGGAGAAAAATATGATTTTTGAGAAATTATTCAATTTTTTTAAAAAATAATTGATTAAATGATAAAATGATTTATAATTGAAGCATTTTAATTAGGAATGAGGGATAAATAATTTTTGTAATTTTAGAAAAAATTAAATCGCAGACATATGTCTAGCCACACAAGCTGTCTCGACTCGTATTCTACTCAATGCGTCAGCCACTACATTGGCTTTCCCAAGATGATACTCAATGGTAAAGTCGTAATCCTTAAGAAGCTCCATCCATCTCCTCTGCTTCATATTTAAATCTCTCTAAGAAAACAAGTACTTGAGGCTCTTGTGATCTGAATAAAGTGTAAAACGCTCACCATATAGATAGTGTCGCCAAATCTTGAGCACAAACACCACTGTTGCCAGCTCTAAATCATGGACAGGGTAATTTCTTTCATGTACCTTCAACTGTCGTGAGGCTTAAGAAATCACCTGGTCTCCCTGCATCAACACACACTCAAGGCTTGTCCCACATGAATCTGTATAGATCGCCAACTCACGGCCGGGTTCAGGTAACACAAGTACTGGCGCAGATATCAAATGACGTTTCAGCTCCTAAAAGGCCTCCTCACACTTATCTGTCCATATGAATGGCACATCCTTCTGGGTAAGTTTTGTCATAGGTGCAGCAATCCTTGAAAAATTCTGCACAAATCTGCGATAATAACCTGCCAAACCCAGAAAGCTACGGATCTACATCACTGTGGTAGGTCTCGGCCAACTAATAATAGTCTCAACCTTCACCGGATCAACAGAAATACCATCGGCTCCTACCACATGGCCTAAAAATCGAACCTCTGTCAACCAGAACTCGCACTTGCTATACTTAGCATATAGACGATGATCTCAAAGAGTTTGCAGTGCGATCCTCAAATGTTCGGCGTGTTCTTCCCTAGTCTTCGAGTAAATGAGAATGTCATCAATAAAGATAATGACAAAGGAGTCGAAATAGGGACGAAACACTCTCTGCATCAAGTTCATGAACATCGCAGGGACATTTGTCATGCCAAACGGCATAACTAGAAATTTGTAGTGCTCATAACGAGTCCGAAAGGCTGTCTTCGGTACATCTTCCTCCCTGACCCTCAGCTGATGGTACCCGGATCTTAGATCTATCTTTGAGAAAACAGTGGCACCTCTGAGCTGGTCAAACAAATCATCAATGCAGGGAAGAGGGTACTTATTCTTCACTGTCACCTTGTTCAACTGGCGATAGTCGATACACAACTGGAGGCTCCCATCTTTCATTTTCACAAACAGCACTGGAGCACCCCAAGGTGACACGTTAGGGGTAATAAAACCCTTACTCATCAGTTCCTCTAGCTGGACCTTCAATTCCTGCAATTCCTTAGGTGTCATTCGATAAGGAGGGATAGAAATGGGACGTGTCCCTGGAATGACCTCAATAATGAAATCAATTTCCCGCTTAGGAGGCAAGCCGGGTAAATCCTCAGGAAACACATCAGGAAAATCTCTAACAACAGGAATCTCATCAATACTCGCTCGCGAAGGTCCCTCATCTATGGTGGTTAGATCAGCTAAAGTATCAATCTCATACTGAGTCGTCATTCTACCTCAGGTTCTCAATCTATTAGAGGTACTACCCTGAAAAATAATAATAGGTTGCCCTGGTAACTGAAATACGACCCTCTTGGCAAAGTAGTCGACATGTGCATGGTACGCGGTTAGCCAGTCCATTCCTAGTATAGCATCAAACTCTAGGAACTCTAACACCCAAAGGTCAACAATGGTCTCCAAGTCACCTAAATTCAACACGCAACCCTTACAAATCAGGTTAGGGTAAATGCGTTCCCCGGCTGCAGTACTCAACATGAGCCACGTGGGTGACCTAAGGGGTTTAAATCCCAATATGTCTACGGAGTGTCCAAAGATGAATGATAAAGTATACCCAGCATCAATCAACACATATAAGGTAGAATCTAAAATAGAAACAACACCTTCTTCTAAGGTCGCGGTAGCCTCTGGATCAGGCTGTGTAATGGCCTGTGCTCTCCTTCGAGTAACAGTGATGGTGCACTGAGGTTTAGGGGACGATTGTGGGTACCCGATGACCCTCACCTGAGACAGGGAGTATTGGCAGAGCTGCATCGCTCGAGGTATATCGTTCATCCAAGTACCAATAAGATGTATCATGATGCTCGACGTACTTATTGGTGGTCAGGGATGAAGCGGGATATTGCAGTCTTTGTGCAGAGATGTGACACGTGCCAACAGATTAAGGCTGAGCACTAGAGACCCGGTGGTTTATTACAGCCCTTGGCTATTCCTAAGTGGAAATAGGAGCACATTACTATGGATTTTGTGATGAGATTACCCCGGACTCAGCGAAGACATGATACTATTTGGGTTATTGTTGACAGACTGACTAAGTCTGCTCATTTTCTCCTGATTCATACTAGAGATTCGGTTGAGAAGTTGAGTCGATTATATATCCGAGAAATTGTGAGATTACATGGGGTCCCAATGTCCATTGTATCTGATAGAGATGCTCAGTTTACGTCCCATTTTTGGCAGAGCTTGCAGAGACAGTTAGGGACTAGAGTAAACTTGAGCACAACTTTCCATCCACAGACTGATGGTCAGTCAGAGAGAGTGATCCAGAC